>JAJNNQ010000021.1:8170000-8205000 GCA_027886175.1 Phylloscopus collybita | reverse complement strand
GCTCTGGGCCACTAGCCAGAGCCAGCAGGAGCCTTAGTGAGGAGGGCTGGCCCCACACTGGCCACAGCAGCCCCTCCCTCTGGCAGCTGCAGAGCCCTCTGCCCACCCAGAGAGGACATCACTCTACAGGACCTTGCTCTGCATGGGCACATGCACCCCCAGGACCAGAGCCACTCCCCAGGCTGATGCACCCCCAGGGACCCCTCTACGCTGCAGGAGTCCCTCCTTGGTGCCCCTCACAGCCATGACCTTCTTCCCATGGTGGCGAACACGTTTCCAAGGTCCCTCTGAACGTGGCAGTGCTCTCAGCACTGTGCATCACCCAGATGCACTTGGCTTGCACTCCTGCCACCAAACTCTATCTTCTCTTCATTATTCTCAATTTATATGTATCTTTAAACAGCCTGCTGTAAAGCTTGTCAAGACTCTGGAACCAGAATGATTTCAAATCTTCTAATCTAGGATTTTTGGGGGGGTTTAATTAATTTATTTCTGACCCACCTGTGGATATCCCACTCTTCCCCTGATCTCTATTAAATATTTAGACACTTTTAAGATAAGCCCTTTTTCCAGTGAGGAAACTGGCAGAGTTCAAACAGCAGTGGCCGGCTAACTGAAAGATTATTCATAAGATAGCTGAGCTTTAATGACTTTAAAACCAATATTTTTGGTATTGTAAATGTGTAGAATTTATCCATTAGAAAAAATTTATTTGCCTAAAGACTAATGGACTGAACTTGTAGATTATGTATGCATCTCACTTTTTAAAAGTTTCCAAGATTATAATTTCACATCCAGATAGGTAAATCAGGGAGGGGGAGAAATCTGTGAGATATTAAACACAATTTACCAAGTACGTTCGGTATGAAAGACTACACAAACTTCATAGAAACAAAAACCTGGCGATGAGAGTGTTATGTATAAACATCATCTTGCACCACCAAGCACAAAAGAAAGTTCTGTCCTACAAAAACTCCTCCCCTGGAGCAGCTGGGTTCATCCACATTACACTTAAGTGAAAGAAGCCAGATATGGTTTAGGAGCCTCTCTGTGCTGGTGACAATGTGCCATCACCCACCTCTGAGGAGGCAATTCACATTTTTCACAGGGGCTCTGGGGTGGAGGCTGGTGCCCCTCATTTGTTACCACTGAAGTTTCATTGCTTGATTTCTTGCCTTATAAAATAGATTCAGTTTCTCCTTACATGTGAGGAATTAATTTATGTCTAGCGCAACACATGAATATGCTGCTAAAAATGTTTGAGCTTTTTAAAACAAAACTACTTGTGATCACATTGTGAACTGCAATGATTTCTTTTTTGATTAAGTTGCCATTATCATTTGACTTAATATACAGTTAACATTATTTCTTAAGCAAAATATTTACTAGAGGAAGGCAGATACTATATATATAAGTTATATTTAATATTATTTGTTTCAGGTGACAGTCTACTTATAATCTAAACCTCACTTTTTTCATTAGAGAAACTATAGAGAGTATAAAACACAGCATAATAATCTAATCTTCTAAATTGATGTTTCTTTTCTTTAGACTTACAATAGCATGGATCATCTGAAACATTGCCTGCATAAATGTATCATTTGTCACAAGCTAAAAAACTGTCATCATTAAGTTGATTAATCAAATGCTGTTCTCAAAGATGGATTGAAACACAAAACACTCAGTCTAGTGCCATATAATGAAGAGATTAATTTGAGGCACAAGACAACCAATTTAGTATAATTCTATGCTCATGCTTTATTTAGAAAGCCATCAATTAGTATATTTTTCCTTGATGTACTATTTTGTCATTCTAAACAGTGTGAAGGCGATTTGCTCCAAAGTCAATTTGCTTTCTGTAAACAGAAAGGGTTAGTTAAGCATCTTCATGCTCTGCAATTCTATAAACTGCCATCTTAACATGGAGGGCACAAAGAAAATTAATCATGGGCTAAAATGCACAACGGAGTTACTCCCCTCAGGTTAGCACTAATTTCCTTTCGATAATGTAATTATAGTTCTGGTAGCAGGAGTGACAGTAAGGAAAGTCTCAAAAGCATTTCATTCCTTCGTTATCTTTGATCTCGCTTCGTAATTAATACAGTCTATATGCAGACACAAGTCTCTGCCCCAAACAAAGTCACAAAGACACTTAGCTTTTATTATTTACAAAAGTGAAAAAAGATTAAATGGTGTGTTAAGGTATCTTTTCCTGGCCCTTAGTAAAAATCACAGGGTTGTGAGGGACTAAAAGTATATACAGCACCACTGCCTTCCCTCCAAAAACACTTGATATCTCAAGTGCTATTAATAATCAGCATCCGGAAAAATGCAATCGTTTTATCATCAGATCATTCAACAGTGTTGGGATAGTGCAATGAGCTGATCAGCCACGCCAGAGCCCGAGGTTCCCACAGGCGGGCCCCGGTGCGCAGCCAGGCCGCCGAGGCCCGGGCCGGGCCCTGCCGCACCTCCCGCGGGCCCGGGGCCGCGGCACCGCCCGGGCCTGCCACACACAGGGCCAGGGACGGCAGTGCTTGGGCTGCAAGGGACGGCACAGATAGCCCGAGTGACTCACAGCAGCACCATTGCACACACCGTACAGGCCCACGGAGTCCTCCTCACCCAGCTCTGGCAGCTCGCTGCTCCACGATGGATCCCGAGCAGTGGCGTTCCCTGCCACGGGTGATGCTCGCACGCACAGGCACGAGGACGCACAGGCTCCTCATTACGCCAAATAAGGATTTTTAAAATGTTAACTTATCAAAAATACACTAGAGGAAAAAGAAACAGCGTGGATGTTACCCCCTACTAATGAGGCACTAATGCATAATTATTATAATACACACGCTTCTCTCCACAGAGGAATATTTATAAACACTGAAACAGTTGAGTTTGCACTGGAGTCATATGTACAAATTGTTTTTGCTCCCGCAGTTTGTGGGTTGGGTTTGGGGTTTTTTTCTTACACCGGTGATATTTAATGCCTTTTGTAAGACTATATGAAATCACTTAAAATACTGGTGAAACCTGGGCCTTTACTGCTTGCTGCCCTAAATGAGAATATAAAAGCACTACAACTAAAGGCATAACTGTTATTAAAATATTCAATTACGTCAGATTTGGTTTTCAAGAGCTCCACAGTAGTGGAGCTACCAGAGGAAAACCTGACATGAATTGTGACTGAAAGGTGGACAGGAGTCAAAAACAAAAGCTACAGCGATGCTTTCCACTCCCTGTTCTCTCTCTCTCATGCCCAGAAGTTGCTCATGGCAGACACAAGCAAAAGCCCCAGGTGCTGAACCCCACCAGAGGTAACTCCCACCAGCTAAAGCCCACTCCCCAAGAGGAGGATGGGGACAAGTGGTCATCCCTCTCCTCCTCAGGGCAAAGGAAGCTGTGGCTGCCTGCCAGGGTAGCCAAATGCCGGTTCTTGCAGCGTGGCCGTGCTGCCCTGTTCTCTCCTGTTAGGTCAGCAGGACTGAAGAGCCTGCAAGGTGGGTGAGGATCTCCACTGCAGAAGTGGAGAAGCATCTCAGAAGGCCAGGTGGTGCAGGGCAGCAGCAGGACCAACCTGGGTGTGCTCCACAGCACACTAGAATCACTGGCAAGCCTGCCTGCATCTGGGTGGAGTTTGGGCCCAACTGCACTGCTAAATAAAAATAAATTTCCATTAATACTTAAATGTTGCTGAATGATCCCAGTAAAATACCCGAGAGCCAGGAGAGTAGACCTAGCTAGATGGAGAAAGCAAGGTTGCATGTCTATTAAAGCTGAGTATCAATAAATTGCAGTGTATTAAAGAGGAAGACAGGTACCCATCCCACATGCCAGTGCAGCCATCCTCTGTACCTAAATTCATAATTAAGTTCTCCATAATAAAAGCCAAACTCATTTGGGTTTAGCTTATGGACCACACTAAATAATATTAACTAGGAAAACATATCAAGGGGAGTGAAACTAGGGATACAAAAAGCTCATGTGGAAATGTAAAATATTAAATCACTATATATTTTCCTGCTGCCTAGATGTGCCGTACTTGAGGAAACATTCTCCATCACCTTGACAGCATGCTTCCTTTCTGTATACTGAAGTTTATTTACCTGAATTATTAATGCTGCTTTTGTTTGTAGCTATATCTTAATTTTCTTCTTTTCATTCACCTGTCATGATTGTTTTGATTCACATCCCAGAATGATGCACAAAATATTTCCTTTGGAAACACTCTAGTGTCACCAATATTTTTGCTCTGTTAACAGATTATTCTGTCTTCACAGTAAAACCAGATCATATCTTTTTTTTTTCATGAAAACTGTCAATCACTGAGATTATGCTTTAAATGTATTGAGAGGATAAAAGATAGAATTTAAACTACATATCATATGTCAGCAGAGAACACTGAGTGCCCTGCAAATAGGCAAAGCACACGATTCACTCCTTCTAAATGAAAAATATGCCCACAGCGGCAAATGAGATATCCTCAAACAATTAGTAACGATCATGACAAAATTCTTTTGCATATGATGTGGAGTAATGCAGCTGCAGTACTGTATTTATTATTTGTAGAAAGAGGCAGAACTAAACCCTGTGGATTTTATTATACATTCAATCTTATTTGTTGTTTCTTCTGCCTAGGCTAGGATTCTGGAGAGCAGAAAGGTACATTTATGTTTAAATGGTATTGTTTCATATATTAAGAGCTAATAAAAATGGAGGTGAAGAATTGCAGTAATTAAAGAAGCGTCAAATGAATGTCCACAAATTTTATAATGCTGGAAGAAAAGAAATAAAGAATGATGCTATAGTGAGAGAATAGAATAATGATATTTCTTTCAAAAAATGTTCTAAAGTTCCTCTTTGGGGTGTAGAGTAGAAAGAGCATTTTACTCATCTAGGAGTTACCTGGAATTTTTTTTTCTTCCACACCCCTTTTTTTCAAGTATAATGCCTAACCAACTTGTATACGAAATTCAAAAAGATTCTCCTGAACACACAATATGGAGACACCATATGTACAAACAGCACACAATTTCAAACAGACTAGGCTCATTGGAAAAAAACTTTTTTTTTTATTTGCCTTTGATTTCTTTCAGAAGGATAAAATGAAAGGGACAGTGATACATATTTTAAGCCCTGTGAATTCACAATGGGGCTTTAGAATAAAGAGGTAAAAACCTTTGAACTAAACAAAGGTCCATCACAGTGCACTTCTTTTTCACAAGCACCTTATAAAGAAAATTATGCCAGAGAGAGGGCCCAGCTGGCTTTTGCCACTACACCTCTAGTCTGCAACACCCCAGCATCCTTCCCAGCCCCTATCAATCTCCTGTATGCCGTGTCATTGACTCCTCTTGGACCTGATCTCTTATCTCATAGAACTGGTTTTTTAGTGGAATGCCCTGTGAAAGTATCCACTCATGAGCTTACATCTGAGTGTCTCTTTGTACTAAGCAAAGCCTGTAGTCTAGCAGGTTGCATTAACTTGATTAAAGTAGGACCACAGACAGTTACTTAGGCTCTTACTTTGCTCTTAGATTAAAGACAAGGAGGCCTCTTTCTCCCAAGGTTTTTTTCAAAACTGCAACTTTCAAAAGGGTCAGCAAAAGACAAAGTGCTCTTATAAGAGAAAGAAAGAAGCTTTTATAACAAATGATTTCTAATTGCTCCTTTGTTCCAAAAAAGACAGCAGTTATACCAGCTGAAACATAACAATCCATCAGCATTTCTTGATGGAAAGCTTGTACATAGGGCTGCAAAGAAAAAGCTAAGTTCCAGTAATTTCAAAAACATTATTTCCTTGTAAATAACACCTTATTTAATCCACTTAAACCCAGAACATAAGCACATATTGACTGGCTGTGCATAATTGTCTATTTTCACTAGTGGACCCTAGAGCTGCTTGTGCATTTCCTCCATTTTGGCTCTAAGAAGCAGAATAGGGAAAATGGTCTGCCATGGGCCTTGCCTTCATGTACAGCATTTTACATTCCGTAATAAAATAAATTCTAGTAATGAATCAGTAGGCTAGATTCTGATCTAATGCCATGGACTGGATTATTTCAATGTTACAGATGCACAAGGGACATGGAAAAAACAAAACAAAACAAAACAAATGAACAAAACAAACAAAAAACACACACGCGCGCACAAAAAAAAAAAAAAAAATTAAAAAAATAACACAACACAACCACAACCAGGCTCACATTTGCAGCAGATAACTGCTAAAAAAAATCACTGGCTTTGGAAAAAAAAAATCACTTTTCATGCTTAACTGCTAAATTGGACAACAATTCTGCAGAATGGATTTATATACTTTTCAGATACATTCTACTAATTAGCAGAGTAGTAATTTTAGATTTTCTGTAAACACAGTGTGCAAGTGTGCACCTGCTAGCTGCATTCATGCACGTGTCCAAATGAAGCTTCTTATTTCTAGGTGAGGCTCAAAGTTCATTCAGCCAGCCCCACAGTAGTCTCCTGCTCAGGCCACATGCAGCGCCCTCTGCACCACTCCAGTTACAAGCTGGGCTTTGCTCTTGCTGTGGATGCCAGAAATAGTCATGAGCCTGAGACTACTGCTACAAAGCTGGGAAACAGTTTTAAGTCCCAGCCTAGTGTATTAAAGATGTATGTGGACAATTTGGACAGGAGAGAAAGAAGGGGGTTTGGGTGGTGCACAGCCTGGGATCTGCAGAGAAGGAAAGCATATTATCAATGCCACACTCTGCAGGAAGGTGCTGCATCTCACTGGTCTTTAGCTGAGGGTCCCAGGAGATGTGGGTTCAGTTCTCACATGGTTTTTGTTACAACACCAATAGGGAGATTTCAAAAGGTGTGTGGATGGATGAGGACACAGAAATCCTAATGTGCTTTGAAGAGCCCAAGTACCTGATACTTAAAAGATGCATTTGCTTTTAAACTGTGATGGAGGCAGAGCCAGCAGAGGGAATGCTGGATAAGGCTCCCTCTTACTTCTGTGATCTGAAGTCATCTTCACTCTCAGAGGCTCAGTTGGCTCTCTGCTTGGCAGACCACCTCTCTGCCAGCACCCTAAAGTGCTACCATAGTTCAAGAGTCCTCCTCCATCAAGAGGATGGAATAATCCTCATTACAGTTGCTCTTCCTGCTTTGCCCCACCTGAAAGGTCCCTTGGCACCCCTGCCCTCTGCTTAGCTGGCACAGCAGCCTCACTCCCTCCCCTCTGGAAAGGGGGAAGCTGACTTTCTGGGACAGGAGCAATGTAGTTCCTCTGTAAAGTGCCACAAACCTTTGTTAAAATATGAATAATTATTACTGTTAGAATATAATGTTATAAATAAAGCAATGAGACAGCTAATGGCACTTCTTTGAAAAAGAAAAAAAAAAAAAAAAAGAAAAAGGCAAAGGCAAAGAGAACACTATTTTCCCCTTGAGGAAAAAATCCCAGAACATTGATTACTCTTAAAGGCACCCACTCAACTTACCTTTGAGGACACCCATTGATCTCAAATCTGTTTTCCCTCACAGGCAAAAAAAGATAAGTATTCTCTTGACATTCTCCTTTCTTCAGTAGACTGGGCTAACAGAGATACTTTTATTTCAAATATGCATGTAGCTATGATGTACTCTGGATTCAGTTTATGCCTCTCTGTATGTGTACAATGGCACTTTGAGAAATAGCCTTTCTCTCTATCAAGGTGTGCAGAGATAATGATGACAACAGTGTTCCCTTTGCTACTCACAGGACTTCTGTGTGTGACTGAGATCCCGCATATGCTCAGGGAAAGAAAAAAAAATTAAAGTGATTTGAGGAAATCAGTTCAAGTGGCACCAACTCTTCTGGGATCTCTAAGGCTGAGAGTATCAAGGGTGCTGGCTAAGGTCCAAATTGGCAATGAAACAATTACACAGATCACAATATTGATAAATACAAAGCCTTACTTAACAAAAAAAAAAACCACAACAGGAACAAGAATGTACAAACTTACATATTTAGTTATAGGATTCTTTAAAAAGTGTTGCTAGAAAACAAGATTTCTATCACAACCAAAAGTCCCAAAGTTATTCTTTTGGTAATTCAACTGCTCCCAAATTCGTCAGAGGGACTACACCCACAGGAGTTCTGACAAAGACGCCACCCATTGTTGGGATGATTATCCACTTGCAACACTGGTGACAGACTAAGATAGAAATCTCTAACACCCAGAAAAGAGAAAGCAAGTGTAAGAGAGTGCATGAGAGAAAGAGCATATGATATAAGTATTTACTCATTTGAGTAAAAAGAAGTAAATTACACCTGGAAGTATTGAGGTCCCTGGTGTCAGGATTGAACCTACTTATTTTCCCTCCTTTCCTTGTACGTCTTTCTTTTGGCATCTGTAGATGCCAGAGCTATACAGGAAACCTATACTGATTCTCATGGAGTCTTCTTAGATGCACATATGTGAAAAATGGAGCTGTAAACTAAAAGCATTGTTTGGGGCAGTACCATCAGAAGTTAAAAAAGATTAATGCTGGGCTGAGCTAGTGGAGCAACAGATGCCTTCTCCCACAAACACAAGGGAGATGCCAGAGATCCATTACCTCAGAAATCCCATATAGAGAAGGATCATCCATAGTTACCAGCCCTTTACAGCTTTCTAGGCTTGTCCACAGAGGGAGACTTACTGAGCATATTCAGAAGGCAAAATGCCCAATGGTGCGTTCCTGTCCCATACTTTTACAGGGTAACAATCCCTGAGGTGACAAAGGACAGAAGCAGACTGATTCAGGAGCATTTAAATTGACTGCTGATCAAGCCCATTTATCTTCTTTAATAACTGCTAACAACTCCCACTTGACTCGCTCAAGGCACCCTGGGACAACCTTGCTGTTTAACTCCTGCAGCTTCACACTGATCTTCTGTTCCAGCAGCTGGGCTGTGAGTCAGTGCATTGCCTGGCTGTACACGGGGAGCTCTGTGTTACAGCCATTCCCATAAGGAGAGCTGTAAGGAGCTCCAGAACCAGTGGTAGGTTGTGAATATGAACCCTGGGGGCTGGCCAGGAACGTTAAGGACATTAAGGTGGTGTTCTGAGGCCTGTGATGTGAGCCTGCCTCAGCTTAAGGGTCCTATTCTGGACAGAATATTTGCCCTCCTGGTGAGGGATGTGGAGGTCCAATTCCCCAAGTCTTGTTCCCAGTCTTTTTCAAAGCCTCCAGCTTTGCACCTTGGGCAAATCACATGTACACATGAACTCACTCAAATATACCAGACATGGTCTTTATCCAGACACTTTAAGTAACTGGTCAAGAATGGGATAGTGATTGCAAGCACCTCCAGCCTTCTTCCTCCCAGAGCTGGTATCTACAGCCAGCCAGCCTCCCACTGAGTCACCCCACCACATACTTGGAAACAGCTCCCATTATCCAAGAGCTCCAGCAACATCCCAGAACTGGGGAAGATGCTTCTTCAGCCAAGGGGCCTGTGGGGAGAATGTTCACAGAGCTGAAGGACAATTTGGACTGGAAAGTAATTACATCACCCAATCCCACTCCACCAGAACAGGGCCAGCCCAGGTCCTGCTGCACCTTCTACAAGACTGCTCCGATGCTGCCATGAAGTTTAGCAGACCTAGGCACCCTTTTCATATCTGTATAATTCACCTATTCATTTTGGCTTTCACACCTTCCTGCCTGCATTTGCTGTGAAAGCAGCAGAGCTGGTGCACAGCATTTTAGTGAATTGGTTGCCCAGGTTTTATTTTAGTCTGAAAGCAAAATGATAATATACACATATGTGTAATGTAGCACAAAGGCATGTTTACTGAAGCATGCCACCATGATGCTCCAGTTAAAAAAAATAACAAGGAACAAATCTGTTTTATCCCCAGCCATACATTAGAAACTATATCTAGCTACTGTTTAGATCATGACTAGAATAGCACTTTTGGGTAAATACAGCTTTGCCTTACAGTCCTCTGATGTGTCTCCACAGCAGTGGATAGCTAGGGGTTAAATACTCTCCCTGCACGTGCTTTGTTTGTGTGTGTATGTGTGTCTGTGTGTGAGCATGCTTGCTACAGGCTTTAAATAATATTTTCTAACATTTCTTTGAAATTTCCTTAATTTACAGTCACTGAGAATGAGGTTTCAAAGCAAGCATTGAGAGTGAAGCTGTTCCTCAACAGACACTCATGTAAATATGTTACTTTAAAAAGAAAAAAAAAAAAAAAAAAAAAAAAAAAACAAACCAGCCCTTTCCATCTCTACCAGTGAAATGGCTACAAATGGGCTGCCATTAACTTTTGTTACTTGAGTAGGTGCCTGTAAAGGGCCAGGTGGTGTTTATGCAGATGAATGAGCATGTTACAATGTGTTCTTCCTTTTGGATAAAACATTAGCGTATCAGATGTGACAAATCAGATGTTCATCTTCCGCACTTCTGCATTATTTTACATTGAGAATTAGATAATGTGCTGGCTTAGCTTTTTACTTCGTGGTTTTTTTCCCCCTTCTTCTCCTCAAGAATAATTTTATACATAAAGTTCTTCCAACACTCTGCATAATCATAGTCTCACCGTATGTCTAACCAGCAAGGTATTATGGTAATTGTGTATTTCCAGGTAGCGGGCTTTGCATCAGATGGAAGTGAACATTGTTTAACACACTGCATAATTATTGTGAAATGGAAATAATGGACCTACATGTTCAGGGGGTTTTTAATTCTGTTTCCCTACCAGAGCAGCAGATAATTCTTGTGTCTCCAGCAGCAGCAGCAGCAAGTTAAATATTAGAATGTCTTACAACCAGGGTATGCAAATAATTGAATCATCAGTTCAGTGGCTAAACTGAAAAAAATAACCTTTCATTTTAAGCTGACAAGAAGGTATTTGGGTTGCAGAAGAAGAATAAATAAATAGTATTTTGTGCTTATGACTAGTTTAGCTGTATTTAGTCAAATCTGGTGTCAAAACGTGATCCTTAGATCTAAAAAATCAGAACTTTTAACTTAAAAAAAAATCCCCAAGCTGTTTTATTATGTCATTTTGTCTATTTTTGTCTATCTGAAAACATTTGAAGATTTCAGTCTCAGCCATCAGGAAGCAGCATTTTTAATGAGCAGATTAAGTGCCCGAGATATCTCACTTCACTCTGATTCAAATGTTCAAAATTAATTTCAAGTCTCTCTGACAACTGGACCACAACTGTCCTTCCATTTTTATGTTATTTCTTTACTCTGTCAAATCAGGGCAGTTTTCCACTTTGAGGAAGTTGAATATATTCAGCAAATGACATAGTTGTGGCCCATATGCCCCGTGTATTTTGCTATTAATTTCCCTCAAAGAATTGATATCTGCATAGTTACTCTGCCCTGGTCTTGAGCCTTGCATAGACCTAATTCCTTTCTTTACAGGAAGCATAAGCCAGTCTAGGAGGAAAACTAAGGATCCACAATTCCTTGTGCTGGACAAGTGTTATAACAGTGCCCAGCGTAGCTAGATCCAGGTACATTCCAGGTGTGGGGTGAAGTCCATACCATGGGAGTTCAGTTGGTGGGAATAATAAATTGGTGGCTGATTGCACTAAAAACACCAATTGTGAGTACAAGACTAGGGGTTTGTACTTGTCTACCTGTGTAAGGGCTCAGCAGACCCCATGGTTGCAGAAAGTCTTTGCTGCATATAGGTTTCCCAAGCACTGCCTGTGGGAGATGAGCACCAATGGAATGCTGCAGGCAGGGCTGCTCAACAGAGCCAGCCATGCAGGATTTGTAGGGGAAAGAAGGACCAGGCTCTCCTTGCACCACAGAAACCTTTTCTTGGCAGAAAGGTGAGTCCCTCCAGGGGCTGAGAATGCCTCAGCTTGCCCAGGGTCTGACTTAACCCTGGTGCAAACAAATCATGGGACTAGAAAAATTCTACCAGGGTGAGGTACTTGTTTTTTAGAATTAAAGAGATGTATTTATAGTTTGCCAAGCTTCACTTTATTTGAGTGACACCAACAGAATACACAACTACTCCAGTTAAATGCTCAGCTCATTTTTGTCTACATCTTGTAGGCAACGTGTTCAAATGTATTCAAAATCAAGGCTGCAAAAGAATTTCTCATCATCAAAGACAGCAGCTTTAGTTCCCATAATTGTGTTGTTTTGTCCAAGGCTGAGAGGATAAAACAGTGCTGCTGGGGGACAGCAGTCACAGTATCTGTGTGGTCTCACTTTGTCTGTCACACAGCCAATCCCAGTGCAACTGCTGCATGTAGCCCCTTAAGGATAACTTAAATTTAACTTCTGGGTTGTAGAGGAGCCTCAACACACCCTGAAAAACGCAAGCTATTAGCTGGTCCTTGGTTTGGCCACCCCAGTCTCAGGAGCTGGTATTGGGCAGCCTGTGGCTCTTATCAACTCCAGATCAATTTACAAAGGGTTGACTTGATCTCCCTGGTGAAATTACAGGGGAAAAAAACTCTAGCCAAACTGTTGCTAATATGACAGCCTAAAACTGGACTCCAGTTTGGAGGGGTACTTTTCACTAGAACCTACACATTTTCAACAAAGTGAGGACGTCCCTCTAAATTTCCAGGTCTCTCTGATATGACAGGTGCAGGAGGTACACACTGAGCACCAGCATGGGGGCAAGCACAGAGGTTTCTGTGCAGTTGCAGGCTGGGGGATGTGGCAGCAATGCTTCTCACATCACTGTGACCCTGCACAGGCCAGCACCTGGCAGGATGGCCAACACAGACATCTCTGTTCTCTCCAAAGGGTCCTTCACATCCTAAGGATTCTAAGGAGTAATTTCTCCTTTACTTCCACGTGCATTGGCGGGGCAAGGCAAATAGCATCACCCTTGGCTGGACATTTCTTCTACAGCCTCATTCTGTCTGGGCTGCACATTTACTTGCTCCCTACTTTCTTCTGCATTAGTGAGAGAAGACTTTGCACATCCACTGCTTTCTGATCTAGCCCTGTCCCCAGCACCCAGCTCAAACAAACACAGCAGGAAAAGCTCGTCCCATGTCCCTTACCTGGAAAAAACCCTTCCTCCAAGTATCTCAGTCCTCCAAGGCTAAGGTTCTTCTTGGGGAAGGAAGTGATCATGTTCTGCAAGTTTCATCAGTACCAATCACCTCCTCGTCTCTATGAACATGTCCAGAAAATGTAGACAAGGGCAAACATGTCCTAATCTCACACCCAAAACTGGAAGTTGACATCAAAGCACAGCTTCACCAACACAGGTGAATTTGCTGTTTAGGGAATCTTACTGCAAAACACTACTAGTTATTTTACTCTACAAAGAGCATTGTCACAATGTGGGCCAGGAGTATTTTTTCCTGTTCCATGTGTCCCTGGCAGCAGCACTCTGTTTTCAGCTTACTTAAAGGAAGTGCTGCTGGGGAAAATATAACTAATGAAAAACAGCCATCGTTTTATCTTCCTGTACATCATTGTGTTGATTTTATTAAAAAAAAATTTAAAAAAAAATAAAAGAAATCAAACAATAAGAGTTATCAATCCCCATCCATGACTTACTCAGATTTGATTTAACACTGCAGGTCTCAGCATGTATAACTCTGATTTCTGCTAACTGGTCTCAGTCTAGTATTTTCACACCTTTTTTGTACTAAATGCTTACAACTGGTCACTCCACTAGAAACTGTCACCATGACACCTTTATTTAGAATTTTAACAACACAGAAAGCACTAGAAATGAATCTCAAAATAATAATCTTTTATTGTTTGCATTGCAATAAACTCCTGCAAATGCATCCCATTATCTTTTTATACAATTAAACACATAATGCCTAACTGTTAAGGTATCAGCCCAGCTGGGTACAGATGCAGTCTGCTGCCAGTCTGAACAGACCTCGGCTGTCTTTTAATAATTACCCGAATAAAAGAAAAATTATGAAGTGCTGTAGTTTGCTCATCCAAACTGGTAAAAAGCTGTTTGCAAAGAATAACTACAAGGGGAGTGAGACACAGGGCTTTGCTAATAAATAATTCTCAGAAATATCAGTTCTCAATTTACTACTTGTACACCATGGGCCAGTCAAAACTTGCCGGATGAGCCAATTTGCCACAGCTCTTGTTTTGAGTCTTTGTGAAGCTGCTGCGTGAGCACAGTGGGGGCTGCTTGCATCTATCCCTGGAGTCAATCAGTGGGCCTTTGTTTCCCGCTGGTCAAAAATATCAGGTGGCTCTGAGAGTCTAATTATCAATGAAAAATTAAATTCAGTACAGGAACATAGCCAGGAGTTGCCCCCTGCGCTCTGCCCTCATTCATGGGGTGTGAGTATCAAGATATTTGTTATAATTCAAAATGTATTCAGGCCAAATTGGGAACTTCAGGGGTGGGAAAGACAGAAACCTAAATGTGAAAACAGGAGTTGAGAACCTCATGGGCAAATCAGCAAATTTCTCCTTCTACTCTCTTAGCAAATGGGGTATGCAGCTCTAATTATGCAGAGAGCTTTCTCCAAGGCACCACCCATCAGGGATTTCTCATTGGGAATAGGTTAAGCCAAGTATATACCTATGTGATTCCTGACTTTCTGGCCTTGGGGAAGTTTGTAAATTGAATACACTACCAAATCAAGGTCCAGCTCTCTCAGAACTGCAACAGGCAGAAGCAGAGACACCGGTCAGGGCACAGAGATGAAACCCCTCAGAGGAGGAGCTTTTTGCTCAGAGACACCTGTTCAGTATTGCAAATCACAGAAACCAGAAGAGGCCAATGTAAAAAAAATCTCTGGATGAGAGGTTATGAGTAGAGGACAAGACAAAGCCCCTAGAAATAGTTAGTACACAATGGACAGGTACAGGTGTAATGTCCATCCATCTCCCATTCAACATGCAGAGACAAACCAGGCATCTCAGATGCTTGACAGGGAGCAGGTCTGGGCTCCTGCTTACACTGGCCTTTCTACTTACTTGAGTTGTAAGTCAGTCCAGGTAGACACACCTGAACATGGCAGATTGTATTTCTTTACCTGTTGGTTGTCTTCTAGCAGTCAATACTCGTGATTTTTCACGAGGAGTGAATCCACTTCCCAAAAGGACAATGACCACCAAAGCAGAAAGGGAGGCATAACACACATCTGTGGGAGCTAGTAGAAGGCATTGTCTCTGCTGCTTCCCTGGCCCATCGCTGTCCTTGCTTTTGAACGCATATATGAAATGCTCCCACCTCTCCAGGTCATGAGGGAGACAGCTTTCTATCATTTAGAAGGCTGTCCTCACCCACAGATGGGAGGGGCTGCACACAGCCCCAGGAAGGACTCCTCCCAAGGCACTCCCACCAACACCCTCACACTGAACCTGATCGTCTCCCTTCACAGATATTCTTGGTAAATGTCATGTTGTACCCAAAGAAGAAGGCACACGCTATTTATTCATGGGGGAGTAGTGCCTCTGTGTACACACCCTATGTCACACATCTTTTGATTACAAGATATTTGGTTTTGCTTAGAGAAACTGATGCATCAGGAGTATAGGATCCTGGGACAGAAAGGCTTACAGGAGCAAACAGCAGAAGAAACTGAGACATGGTGCTGATGAGCAGCAGTACAAACATGGCTGTATCAAAGTATTGCAACTCTTGAAGGTCTCAAACCATATTTGCAGCAGCATAGCAAAGAACTGTGCCAGCGAACTTCAGGTAGCTAAAAACCTTTTCTGTCGGAGTGATTTCTCCTCACAAAATGCATGGGAAAAAGACCATAATTGTTTCACATCTCAAGAAAAGAAGACAGATCTGTATCACTCACTTCATATGCAAATACGTTAAATTAGTCCAGGTTAGCTTTCCTCTGTGCCTGGGCACTAGATGTCCTTGTCCCCTCTGTGCCTTTCCTTTTCTGCAAGAAAAAGTGTTTCGTTAAAACACCTTCAATCTGCAAGCCTTCCTAGTTACCTGGAAATTACTTCCAATTCCTCCATCCCTGATGTAAAAGATAAAGTATGGCAACTGCTCAGAACTCTCTGTCCTGAGAGCTTTTCTAGAAGCAACTTACCCAAAGGAGAAAGTTGGCCACCTAGGCACCAAGTGGAGCACCCTCCTTCACACCAGATTTTGATTAGCAGGATGTTATGCGTTCATATTAGTTTTGATTAGCCATGTGGGTTGGGCACTAATTACAAAGCCCGTGGAGGCTGCATTATAAACACAGCAGATCGGAGTGGTGGAAGGGTAGAAGTGGCGGAATAGAAGGTTCTTTTTCATTCACGGTTTAATTACAATTCCTGGTTTCCTCTCCTCTCACTGGGAGCTCAGTGGCAAACATTAAAGGCCTTCTGCAGCACATGAAAACCCAGTCCTACAGACTTTTCTTGCACACTGCTGTCACAGGGCTGTTCCACAATTAAAGAGTATTCACACGAGTAGGGGATGATGAGTGTACAGAAGCATCGCAGCCTCAGCTCCAAAGCTGGCTCCTGCCCCGGCAGGATCTGCTGACAGTTCATCCCCCTGCTCCTCCTCTCTGCACTGGCTGCTCTTCTCAGGAAATGCAGTGTTGGACTTCACCAGCCAAACTTGGCCAGATTAATATAAAGTTGTTCTTACAGCAGGCAAAAACGATCAGAAAAATGTTTTGAACAAATGCATTTCAAGATTTTCAGCCTTTCTGCCATAAAAACCGAAACACCTCAGGATAGTTTTAAATGCTGTTTAAGGTTGCATCATGCATTTTTACATCATAAATTATTAAGTGACTTAATGGACAATGCATTAGAAGGAAAACAGGCAAATTACAGAATAATTTAACTGTTGCAAAGAAACAGAGCAACTTGCAGGACGTAAAACACTCTATTTCGACACAGAATGCCTGAAGCTAAAGCAATTAAGGCTGCAAAATATTGCCGGCTGACATGATGTGTATGTAAATTTGTCATTCATTGGCAAGGGTTTGTAACAATCACAGTAATGTGCACAATAAAACAACCATGTGGTATAAAATGCTTTCTGCTAAGAGTACTTGGAAAATGGTGCTTATGTATCATTTAAGCATATCGCTATTATACATACAGTAGTAGTTTATTACAAAAGATCCCACTTCGATACTGGTAACTCAAACAAAGACAGCCCTTTGAAATATTATTTACCATTGTTCGTGTGCAGGATCATGAAGGAAATATTTTTTAAGTTCCTTTTATGAACTACTGCTGCTACTGTAAGATTTTCACCAGAGATTTCAATTCTAGTGAATTAGCCCCTCCACACTAGATTTAAAAAGCTCACAAACTCCCTGTACTTTGCCAGGAGAGCTAGCAAAGAAAGAGATGCCTCAATAATGCCAATACTTATATTGTCAATACTTATTATACTTGTTATTGCTGAGTCCATGATTTTGTGTGAAAGTGAGAGCAGTAGAAGAGGCAATGAGACCTTTCGAGCCCCCATGAAAAGCAGTAGATTTAACTATGGTCTTTCTGACCTGTACATCTCTACAAGCTGCCAACTCAAGGACAAAGGAAGGCCCACAGTGCCAAGGGCAAACCCAACTCTTTGGGTGCCTGTGCTCTTCCCCAGAGGTGGTGGAAGGCAGGAGACATTTGTTCACAGGGCAGGTAACACATTACAGCTTCTGCTATGACCTCATCAAGGAAATAGAAATGCAGTCCTGGGGAACCTGGGGCCAATCCCAAGCCCTTTATTACATAAAGAAAGGGGAAAAAAACAAAGAGAGGACTGGAGGAGTCTCAGATCCCCTCAGACTGTTTTCCCATGTCCCAAAAGTGCTGCTGCTGCTTTCTAGCTCTCTCCACCATTGGCGCCAGGAGGGCACCTTGGGCTGCCTTGGACATGCTTGCACACTCCATCCCTCCTTACAGGCAGACAGCCAGAATGGGTAACCAGCAGATTAAAAATACAGGAGCCAGACCCCAATGTAAACAAACATGAGACCCATGTAAGGAGCCCTGGATTTCTCCATGGACCGGATGGGTCCATGGGGATGGCAGGGTTCCCCATTTCAGTTCATTTTGACCTGATGTACATCCTGCCAGCAGAGCCCCACACTGCAAGCCTGGCTTGATCCTCCCAGCTAGACCAGGGCTCCTCAGCTATAGGAGATAGCTGGGAGCAAACCCTTCTCCAGCCAAACCTCCCCATGCATCTCTGCCATGTTGTCCCAAATTACATCCTTTCTTCCAGCACTTAAGATACCTTCATCCTGTTTTATCTCGCTCTGCCCAAAAAAATATCTTCACAAACAGGGAGGACAGGGACTGGTCTTCCTGTTAAATCTCTTGTCCTTTGCTGGCTTATCTTAATATCTTACATGTGACACCACTGACCAGAAGTGGACCTTGGCATGAAAGGAGCATAAGTGAGATCTTTTCAGAAACACTAGGAGTTCTTTGGGGCACAGGCAGCTTGGTTCCCAGTAACACCTTGACTTGCACTATCACGCCCCAGCCCAGGCAAAGGAATTTTTCCCAGCAATTGCCACAGGCCACCTCCAGAGCTTCAGCAGCTTTTGTTTTTCCCAGCAATTTTGCTGATGAGGAGAATTATGCTCCTGCTCTTTAGAAACAATTTAAGAGACACTTTTTCTTTGGAATGCAACAAACTTGTGTTTTAAATTGCTGCTCTAGGCCACATTTCAGGACCATCCGAAGGTCTACAATAGGTCTTCAGTGGAGTGAACCATGGGATTTTCCCAAGACAAGATTTTAACACTACATCTATTGTCTTTGAACATCCCGTTTGTGACGTATAGAGAAGGAGCAGATACCTCAAAGGGTTGTGCTTTTTGACAGGCAGGAGTGAGGTGTGCATCCCCCTGGGATGCTCCTTTCCCTGCACTGCATCCTGACAAATACACCCTGATGAGGACAGTGACAAGACAGTGACATTGCAGAAGAAATTTGGGGCAACTGAATTCCACTGTAGGCTGCAAGCAGAGACTGAAGCCAGCATCTCCTGCCTTCCCACCATAACCCCACGTTCAGCCAGTAAAGAACCCTACAGTGCAGCCACTCAGGTCTGGCCTCTTCCTCTGGACCTCTGGGCAGCTGTCACAAGAAAATCAGCATTTTCAAATGCCTGGGCAACTCCTGGAAAATGACAGTGCTGTAGCAGTTCCTTGATACATTATCTCTTTCTCACCCAACATCCTCACCCATTCTTTTCAAGTTCCTGCCTTGTACTTTGATCCCAAAGGGTAGGAGAAAGGCTGAGGGAGGAGGGTGAATTTTAAACCACCTCTCCATATAAATAGAATAGGTTATGCATTCCTTTCTGAAGTACGGTATTAATCCCAATTGTGCCATAAAATATATATGACTCACTTGAGCCTTGTTCTCTGGTGAGTTATGAACTATTATGTCACTCATGGGATAAGTATTATGTCTCTTAAGAGACTATCACCTTTCCTCTACTTCATAATATAAAACTTCATTGAAATCTGCCGTGCCTGATATAAACAACTTCTCGTCACACACATTAAACCTTTTTTCTTTTACAGCTTCATTCATTTAGCTGATATTCACATCAGGATGAGTTCTTTCAGATGCAGCATAAGCATAAATTAGTATGTAAGAGAAGTAGTTCATTTAGCAGAATTTTTCTTTAATAAATCTGGTGATATTTATATTTCATCACAGAGCAGAAAGATTTTTTTTGCACATTTAAAGATTTATTCCTGTAGTAAGTATCCAATTAATAGGGCTTTAGCATGCAGACAGGATTTGTATTTATGCTGAAGAAAATATGTTCTCATTATACTTTTATTCTCATGTTAGATTTATTGTGGGTTCCACTATAATTTATTTTAGTAGCTCTGTTTTCTAATTCTTTATATTTACATGTCTTTTCCAACAAAAATAATAATACATAAATAATACCTGACAACACTTCGCAGATTTTCTCTATTTGTATGCTTCAATTCTCCAAGCATCTTGGAATGGAAATACTGTGAACTACAAAGGAAATCTCTATGTGATCTCTATTACATGAAAAATTATCATTTTTATATCCTCTTCACTCTGCCAAGTTCTTTCCAAGTTTCTGTTTGCAATGCATGAAAGTAGGCAAGCAGTGGTAGCAAACCCAAGTAGGAATACTCACTACATACACTTATATTTTCAATGTGTTGCTGCAATTAGCAGTGTCAGAGGACAGCCTGCTGCATTGCAGCAGAGAGCTCTTTCCTATTTACTGTCACATATATTTTTCCATTGGCTTGCTGGCTTGCTGCTGTGGGATTTATGATAACACAGTCCTACCACTGCTATCCTACAAACCACTGCCAAGAACAGTGTTCAGTCAGTAACACTTGGCCTAGTCTCTAACCCAGCCTTTCCACTGCTGTGCACTGGGATGGGAGCTTGAAACTAAAGTGGGGCCAGCCTCACAGTCACCTGCCAACATTTCCGGCATGAGAAGATCTTGTGCAAGGAAGTTGCCACCCATGCTGCATCTCCTAATGGAAAGGTTCCTAGAGGGTTCTGTACAGCAGCTTTCCTGAGCCTGTGCTGTGTAAGACAGCTTTCTTGTGCGGCCCATCCAGAGCTTTAGGCCCAGCACTAATCCCAGCAGGTCAGACTGACAGCAGTCAGGCAGGGCACAGGCAGTGTACGGCTGGAGAAGCCAGCTGAGTTACACTGCAGACATAAACGCTGCATGTAAGAGCCAGATCTGGCCAAGTGCTCTTGCAGTAGATGTTGCTTTCATTTTGCAGTGTACCCTCTGCTGGGAAAAAAAATGACTTTGTGTTAGATATCACATCTAATTATTCCTGTTGGGCTGGCCCAGAGAAATGTCAACAGTGCATTGTAAGTGCTAATTGGGGTGTCCATGCTCTGCAGTAGATTTGGGATACAACACCCAAGACTGGGGAAGTTAAGCTTGCTTTAGAGTACTGTACTGTAATGAGCTTAGTCTCCATGGAAGAGGCACAGCTTTGCTACACACACTTTGTGCTGCATTGCCTGAGCCATGCACCAATGTGCTGGCTAAGGCAGCCTGCCCGTGGCCACCACCAGTGGCCAGGAAAGGTGAGAAGCATTCCCAAGGCATCGTGCCAAATGCTTGGCAAAACAGACTGAGGTAGAGAGAGAAGGAAAGAGAAGGAGGGAAAAAAGAAAGGGAGGAAAGTAAAGGGGAAGAAAGACTGCTGAGGAGTGAAATAAATAAAAAGTTGCCAGTGTGCTTACCTTGCCTCCCACTGTTTAGGCAGAAAAGTTTACTAGTTTTTAGACTCACGTGATACAATACGGATTGAGCTGTATTGCCTATACTGGATCTCAATTGGAGACACAGGCTTTGCTGCTTTTTCCACAGACTCCATCATGCTTCTGAAGAAATAGTAATCCAACCTTATTTCAGAATTTCTATTCCAGAAAAAGTACGTTATTTTGGTATAGGGACAGTGATGGTACCTGAACCCACAGGATCCAGCCAAATTACCAGTGGCAAATCCCCAAAACAGGCTTTTTTGACAGCCCTCATTTTCCATATTGCTCTTTCCTGCTTCAGAGCACCATTTGGAGGGAAACTGCCTGTTCCTTTTATAGTGCTGGAGTAGCAGTGTCTGCTGTGGCATCCCACCCCTCTATGTTCTCAGGCACTGTTCCATCATTTTTTACCAGGCAGTCCTTAAAACTTTCAGGAATTCTTCTTGTTAGATTTTCACAAAATGAAACCGAAGTATTTAGTGCTACAACATTCCTGCTAGTCTATTGGGCTACAAACCTGACAGGGATCTAGTCCAAGCCCTTTTGTGTCATGAAGGGACTGTTTGTGCCCCTCTGTGCATTTTTGTCGCTTCCATGGACAGCGTTGTATCAAGTCCTGCTTTAAACAAACCCTGCAACAGAGTGTAACTCAACAGAAACAAGCTTCAAGCCTGAAACACTGTACTTGTTCGGATGTTAAGGCAAGAATATGAAAAGGAAATCTGAAAGACTATTGTAAGGACAAAGATGAGGCCTCAGGTGTATTTCGTGTTTCACACAGTTCGGCCACCATTATTACCCCATATGCTAATGCAGAGGAGGTAGGCAATTATTCCCAAGCTTGCTTCATTTTACCAGTTCTTCCTGACCTCAGATTAAAATGTAACAGTGCCAGGCTCCATAGACAGTATAGGGCAAAAACTCACAGACAGACTGTCAGAAAAGGGTTATGCTGAATCTGGGGACAAAGTCTGGGGAAGGGCTTGCAGGAGAGGTGCTGGCTGAGAAACTCTTTGAGCCATGGGCTGCATCCTTCCACAGGGGAAGGCATACAAGAAGCTGCACCTCTACTATGTGTTTTCAAACCGTGAGATGAAGCTGCTCTCTGAGACAATCCACTAAACACAGGATTTGCCAAACTGTTCTCAGTGGTGGCATCCTGAGGTAGATCACCTGGGAAATTCTCTTTTTAAGGACATTATCCTGAGAGAGCAGCTCCAGTTCCTTTTTCTCGCTCCATATTTATCAAGACCAGAGCGGCTGAACATTTGAACCAAATTCTGGTAAGAGGTGGTTTACCCTAATCACATGTGAAACATGTCATCAGATGTTGGCTAAACTGCCCACCCACCCCAGATGCCCAGATGTACCCACACACTGCTGTGCAAATTCAGAGGCAGATGTTGTCCTGCATGTTTTTAGAATGATACCGCCCACGAAGATACCTGTGCTTGGTATGGAAAAAAGTGAGAGATATTTGCACATGCATGTCAAGCTGGAGAAAAGCTGAATTTACATGGGAGCGTAACAGTGTACAAACCTCTGCATGCCTGCTGCAAGATTTAGGAGAGAGATGCATGTCAAAGAGCTGGAAACCTACCTAGAAACCATGTGTGCTCAGCCTTAATCTAGGTATCTCTGTTTCATATTTAACATAGATGATGTATACACTGCGCTGCCACAGAGAAATGCCCACTTCATGTTTACTGCAAAAAGGGAGGGTGAAAAAGAAAATATTGCTCTCATTCTGCACATCTTCTTTACTGTCTAGATCCACTAGTTGTATTTTTGTTTGCTTTCTGAAATAGCAGAAAATTGGGAGGGAGTTTGTGACAAAAAGCTAAATAAATATTTAATGTATCAGCACCTGTCATATAGTTTTTGTGCACCACCACTATCGATTTCCTGGTAGTTCTCCTTCCCTACCCAACTTCATTAAAGAATAAAAGTAAAGTAATAAGTCATTTCACACTCTGTCTGACCATTATACAATAATAGCAAGATTTCATGCAAGGGTACAACATTATGCCCATCTGCAATCACAGTCTCTTTGCAAAAATCTCAATTCACACTTCACATGCAGCTAACCTTGTTACCATTCCCTTCCTAAACCCATCAGTCTTGCAGCTGCACGTCTTCACAGCCCAACATCTTAAAATTCATCACTTTGACACCCTTGCATCCCTACAGGTCAAACTAAAGACACCAACCAAGAATAATTAAGGGGTACCCCAGATGTTTAGTTTACTTCTAGCCAGCCTTTCCCAGAACTAGGTACAGTTCTCTGTTCATATACTAAAGATCCATGGAAGATACTTGTTTTAAGGGAACAAGACCTCCAACAAATTTCAGAGGTCTCTCCCCCTCTTTTATTATCTTCTTTTTTTTTTTTTTTTTTTTTTTTTTTTTTTTTTTTTTTTTTACAAGTATAGCTCTTTGTAGTTGGAATTTGAACAAGAAGTGTGATAATGAGTAGGTTCAGGGAAGGAAAGGTGTTATCTCATTAAGGTAATTACTAAGACATCCCCACCATTACCTCGGTTTGAAAATGTGGCAATTAAAGCGCCCTACATGGGCTCTCAGAGATGAGGGAACAAGACGATCGCGGACAACTTTGGTGCGCCTGGGCCGGAAGGGAGGGGAGCGCCGATCCCGAGGGGCAGAGCCTGGTGCAGCGGCGGGGGCGCCCGGAGCCACCGCGACGGCGACCTGCGGCCGTGCCCCCGGCTGAGCGGGCTCCCGCCGGGGAGGGCGCGGCGGTGGCGGGGGAGCCCCGGGGGTCCCGTCGCGCCCCGCATCCATCGCTGCCAGCGCAAAGTGCCTCGCTCGGGTTCCTTTGAAATCCGCAAATTTTAAGGACGGGCGTTTGTGCGCTTCCATTAATAGAAGCGACTTGTGAAAAATAGGGCATATGAATATGGAAAGGCAGTTTTAATGCGATGGGCGCTTGGCTGGACCCGCTCTCCGGCTGGAAACACGCAGAGACAGGCACGGGCTGCGGCTGCCCCACGGCCCTTGAAAGGCTGGAGCAGCCCAAGGGAGGAAAGAAGTCCGGGGCTTTTTCATGTAATGGGGGCACGGGGGAGCTGCGCCTTCGGGGGTCGCCCACCCGCCTTCCGCCGGTCCCGGTGGGTCTCCGTCCCCATCAGCTGTGCCCCTCCAGGGATCGCGGGGGTCATTTCGATGCTATCGAAATAGAGCAGGCTGTTTCTCCCACGGGGCGAGGGCACAGGGCGGCCTCGATAGGCCAGGTTCCCTGTACCCCCGTTTTCTTGCAAACGGAGCTTCCCGATGAACCGGCTGCTGGGCAAGAAACCCGGCGGTATCACCGGCGGGAAACGTGGGCTTAGCGGCAAGACAGAATCGAGGAGGGGGAACGCGTGTAAATTTCAAGTTGAAACGGTTCTTCGCCGCCCATGCTCGCCACCTCTGGCCTGGGGGTATTTCTTACATTATGAAGACTTTTGCTCTTTCCACAGGTGAGTTCAGCCTAGCTGCACTCACTCTGTGTCCTGGGTTTCCGAGTTTTTCTAGTGGGCTGCAGTAAGTGACTTACAGTATCAGCAAACGCATTTGCACAGAAACGCGGCGTGAATTTGGAGGAAGGGAAACTCTGGAAAGGCAGAAAATAGCAAAAGTTTAAAACCCACCCTCACAAGAAACACTGAAACTTGCAGGAGTGATAGCCAAGCCTCGGAGCGCCAGTACAGCGTTACATGCGGGCGGTGTGTTAAACGCAACCGGGGCAACCGGCACGGCAGGGAATTCCGCTCGGTGCTGCTGACTGGTTCCCAGCGGCTGAGCCGGACTCGCTTGCCCGGCTGGGAAAGAGGATTAAGCTCCGGAGCACTCAGCTACCACAGCGGCGTCAGGGCTAGCTAGCGTCCTCGGAGCGGCACGGGCAATGCGAGCCCCTACCCCAGCCCAGCGGAGTCGCCCTTCTCGCTTTCTGCTCTAACGATGGCCAAGCTAATCCCCCGAGAGGGTGAAATAATTAAACATGATCCTTCTCCCGCAAGAGAGCCCATCAGCCAAGGGCGGCGGTGCAGCCTGCCCGCGGCTCTGCTGCCGGAGCTCAACGAGCCACCGAAACCTGTCTGAGCGTAGCAGGGGTTCCTCGAAGGAGCCTCCCGTGCCGTGCCCACTTGCAAAACACATGGCACGGCCCAGAAGAAACAAACTAAAGGGGAACCGAGCAAAGGGTGTCCAAAGGCTCTCCTGGGTCCCACGGCGGATGCGCCGGTGTTAATCCGGAGCGACACGACACGGGAGAAGGGGAGCGGCCCTGTCCCGTTTTTAAACTCGTCTGCCGGTGCGCGGGCAGAGCACAAACACCCAGCACGAAGCCTTCGGGACGCAGCCCGCGCTCAGGGTCAGGCCCGGGCTAGGACACGGACTCTCAGGTGCTGGGTAGCGGGGAAGCAAGCCAGGCAGCCCTTTGGCAGCAGGAGGCTGTGCCAGCCTCCTTCATCCTCACCATTGCCCACCGGCAAGCGGCGGAGAAGGCGGCTGCGAGGTCCTGGAGGACGGGAGACTCCTGTGCCCCCCCCGCCCGACATCCCGAGGCCGGGCGCTCCCCGGGGCGGGACGCTGGGTGCGGGCCGGGCCCGTCCGCGCCTCCCGGAGCTGTCCGTGGTGCTGAGGGCGGGCGGTGCCGCAGCCTCCCGGCGCCGGTGTCCCCGCGGATGGAGGGGCCCGAGCCACACTCCGCCCCTGGTGGGTCACTGTCCGGCACGGGGAGGGCACTCACTCCCAGCCACCCCGCGGGCTGCCGCCGTCCCTCGCGTACAGACAGCCCTGCTACAGCCTCACGGACTGTTTCCGTGCTCAGCGCACCAACAGCCAGGTCTTTTCCAGCGGGTGCCGGTATTTCCCGCTGATTAGGGCTAAGAGAGCCCGTTCCTTTCGCCTGGCAACAGATGAGTTTGGTTGGTTGTTCACAACCACTTCCAGGGCCGAGAGCAGGTCCTGGCCTAAAGAAGGGCAAAGGCTGGAGAGGAACCGAAACTGCGGCAGTTCAGCAGCTCCGCACCAAGCCTGGGGCGGTGGCGGCGAAAGCAGCCGTCCGGGAACGGAAAGGGGAGAAACCCGACGGACGCGGCAGGGAAGGCAGCGCAGCCGGCGGCGCCGAGCCGCGAGCGGTGCCGGGCCCCGTGCCGTTCACCGCGCCGGGCCGGGCGGCGGGAGGCAGCCCCACGCATCCCGGCCGGCCGCCCGCCTCTTTGTCCTGCCTCAGCGCGCCTGTAATGCGGGCCCGCCGGCCGGGGCTTTTAAAGAAGCAACGAAGCCTGTTCCTACAAGGTTGCAGCCGGGCGAGCCGGCAGAGCAATTTCGGGGCAGCCTGACCTTGGGTCGGCTCTATCCCGGCGCGAACGGGGAGGAACAAACGAGGAACTTAACGTTTGCAGCCCTACTTCCCACACTGGGAAGAGTGAAAGAGAACGATTCTTGCCCCAAACCTCCTCCCATTTGCACTCACTTTCCAGTTGGGTCTAGTAACACATTTCAGGGGGGGTGGCGGTTCCTCGCCCCCCTCCTTCGGGCCCCCTGGTTTAGACACCATCCTACCTGCACCGGCAGCCCCCCCGCCCCGCCTCACTCCTCTGGCTCCTGTCTGCTGCCGTTCCCAAAGCACCAAATGCTCCCTGCCCCGGTGGGCACCCCGCGGCGGGCCCGGCTCGTGAGGGGGGCACTCATCTATTCTGCATGAACTTTCCTTCCTTGTTCTCATTACTTTTCAGCGAGTTTATACAGTCAAAACCGAGCCATCGAGAACAACGTGTTGGGACTAGCTTTTCCAACTGGATCTCCTCCTTTCTGAAAGATTTGTTGCTTAGACTAAGGAAAAGGCCCTATCGAGTCCAAATTTCCTACCTCCTTCCCCAGCCCGCATAGGATGGATTTCCCGGGAAAACCTCGGCGGCGATGCGGGGCGGACAGGCTGCTCCGGCCACTCAGGGACCTGCTTCAGGTTCTTTCCCGTGGGGCGTATTTGGGGGCCACGGCGAAGGCTCGGGGGAACACTCAGCAGCCGCCGCAGCACAGGCAAAAACCGAAGTGGGCGTTCCCGACCCGCTCCCCTTTTGTTAGATCAAGGCAAAGGTCAATATGGTTTTAACGCGAATTTATTAGCACAGAAATCAGCAAGCCACTCGCTAATTAGCAAAGCCCAAATAAACGTGCCCGGAGGCTTCTCTTTTCCTTTTTTCGGTTTGTTTGGTTTTTTTGGTTGTTTTCTCTTTTTTTTGTTTTGTTTTTTTTGTTTTGTTTTTTTTCCTTCTATCTGAAAAGAAAGGGGACCCACGAGCAAAAATAGAGGGAAGAAAAAAAAAAAGGCAAAAAAAAAAAGCGCCAAACCCTCAGAGGAGAAGATAATATGGGACTTTATGAATGTTTTATAGGTAATTGCTGTATAACTTTCTAATTTCGCAGGGGGGTGTTCACCTCCGAAGGCTGAGGACGGAGCCGTCCCAGGAGTCCAGAGGAGGGTCACAGCCCCCAGTCCCCACCCGCGGCCCCTCTGCCCCCGCGGGACGGCCGGGCGGCCCACGCCGGCACGGGGAAGGGAGGCGCTCGGCAGGGAAGCCGCCAGGGGAAAGGGGGTGGAGGGGGTGGGGGGAACGAGAACACACAGTAATAGAGTTCAAAGGCCAGCGGGGCTCGGGAGCTCCGTGTCCGCCGGGACCCCTCCACCCTCCCTGCCTGTTTCCCCTCGTTACTCACCCCGACCGCCGGCGCTCACTGCCTGTCCCAGCTCCGTGCGGAGACAGCTGCCGGGCCGGGGCCACGTCCCCAAGCTCTGCACGACCCCGTCGCACCCGCCCCCAAGGGGCCAGAGCCACTACCCGCTACGGCCCTGTCCAGGTGCTTAAAATAACAGCAAGGGGCTCGACACCTGCGGGGGATTTGATTTTCCTTTAAAATACAGATAAGGAAAAACAGCGCCCGTTAAGAAATAATGAGCCTAAAATTCAAAATATATTCAATATAATATTCAAAATTTAAAAAGTGGCATCTGCCTTTTCTACTCCGAATTTCTTGAGTTCTTGTCACGGGGAAATTAGCTACCTTGAATTTTCGCATTTCTTAAAAAAAGATAAAGTTTATTTTTTTTTCCTTTTTTTTCCCCTGTGATTTTCCAGTCACAAAAAAAAAAAATCTATATTTTATCATCTAAGTATTTATTTTACTGAATCCAAAAAGACATGAAAAGGGATAGGGAAGAACCACATTCGTTCGTTTTAAACTAACGTATAGAAGTGATTTTTTTTTTCTCCTTTTTTGGACGACATATAATAAATATGATATAGCACTCAGCACTCGGTCTGTACAATTCTGTTCGCATTAGGGAGCATGCCACTTTTCAATAAGAAAAAAAAAAAGGTAATGAGAAAAATCAGTGCAAAGTTCTCCGTTCCCCCGGTCTTCTCCGCCGGTCGGGGCTCGAGGCGCTCTCATTCCCTCTGTCCTCCGCAGCCGTTAGTCTCTCCGGCGGGCTCGGGCTCGGGCTCCCTCTCCCTCTCCTCCTCCTCCACCCCCTCTGTAACTCTCTCTCCGAGCTCCAAGTCCTGCCTCGCTGTAGCCGAGGTCGGCGGGTCGCCCCGCGGCTCTGCCCGCCTTCCCCCGCGTGTGGTCGTTTCACTTACGGGCTTGGCTCTGGGTTCACGGTTCAAGAGTCCCTGCTCTGACTGATCGCCTCCCTCGGTGGCCGGTGACTGCCTGCAGAAGCTCCTGCCCCTCGGCTTCCCCTCGCTTCCTCCTCTGCGGTGCTGGGGCTTGTTTGGGGACGGGGAGGGGAAGGGCTCGTTGCGGGGACCGCGGTGCCGTTTCACCGAGGGTGCGGGGTGCCGGGCATGGGGTTGGCCAGGGGGTTGAGGGCCGGCTGCCCGCCGGGCCCCAGCCCGTGGATCAGCACCCGCGGCACCAGCGGCCGCTGGAGCTGGGGGTGCGGCGCGGGGGGAGTCCGGTACATGCTGCTGTACATGGCTGCGGCCGCCGCAGCCGCCGTCGTACTGTCCATGCTGCCCAGCAGGCTGGGGTGATAGAAATAGGGCGATGGGAACATCCGCTGCAGCGCTGAGTAGTTCCCGGCCTCGGCCAGCAGCTCCAGGCCCACCGCCGTCTGTCGCTTCCACTTCGTCCTGCCGGGGGGGAGCAAGAGGCTGCAGGGCGGCGCCGCGATGGGGCACCCAGACCGCTCTGGCGGAGCTCTGCGGGCGGCGAGCCCGGCCCTGCGCGGCCCCGACGGAGCGCACTGGCCCCGTGGGCCCGCGCACGGTGCGATCTTTCCGGCTCTGCCCGGTTTCCCCTCCGAACCCCGCACCCCCCGACACACGCATACGGAGGCTTCGGCCAAATTAATAACCGCGGTACACAGTTAGATCGCAACGCAGTGACGCTAATGGTTTGCGACAGAATTAGGGTGGCTGCAACCGTATGTAATGAGACAGAAAATTATGGCAGCGTTGACAGGGGCCGGACCTCCCGGCCCATCGCCGGGGAGGGCGCGGGGCAGCAGTCGGGAGCTCCCCGCACCACCCCGGGCTCCCGCGGGCAGAAACCCAGAGGCGCAAGCCTGCCCCTGGCTCTCCGGAGAGAGCCTGGGCCGCCGCCCTGACGGGGCCCGCCTTACCTCCGGTTCTGGTACCAGGTTTTGACCTGCGTGTCGGTGAGGTTGAGGGCGGCGGCCAAGTCCATGCGGTCCTGCACGCTCAAGTACTTCTGCCGCTCGAAGCTGCGCTCCAGCTGGTTGAGCTGATGGTCGGAGAAGGCTGTTCGTGCCTTCCGAGGCTTCTTGGCCCGCACAGGCGGGCTGTCCCGGCTGCTGCTGATCTCCCGATCGCCCTCCTCCTTTGTCCCTGTGAGTGAGCCAAGAGCGGTGAGGACCGGCGGGACACCGGCTCGGCCCCCGCCCCGCCCCGGTTACCGGGCCCCGCCGCCCCCTCCCCGGGGACTTCTCCGGGGCACGGGGGGGAACGGTCAATTATGGCTGGGGGTGGTGGCGGAGAGCCCGTCCGGGGAACAGCGGGATTCCCACTCTCCGTTTCCCAACTACAGGGCTTTCGTTATTTTCTCGCCCTCTCCCCGCGGCCCGAAACGCCGGGAAATCGATCTGTCAATCCGGCTCCACTCGGGCCCCAGTTTGTGGCGCTCCTTGATCTTCCCCGCAGGAAGAACAATAATCTCCCTAATTGACCCACTGGGGAGGTTGGTGCACACAAAAATGGCCAGACCAGACTGTACATCTGGTTTGGGCACTCGTATGCTAATGCTAAAAGAGCAAAATGAGCTGCACTCGCGGGCACCGCGCCGCTCTGAGCCTGGCGAAAATAGCTCAATTGAGCAAAATTTGTCCTGTTGCCTCTCGGCTGCACCGGGCTGCCTGCGGGGAGGACAGCTCCACCGACACCGCAGGGAAAATATCCCCTCTCCCTGCTTTCCTTTCCTCACTTTTTTCCTCCTTTCCCCTTCCCACACACACACAGCTATTTTCACTTCCGAACCCCGCACGGCGGGGGCTTCCCCATCAGTACGAAATCTCTAATTGAAAAAAAAAAAAAAAAAAAAAAGGAAGAAAAAAAAAAAAAGAAAAAAAGAAAAAAAAGAAAAAAAAAGAGATAAATAAACCTTCTATCCCGGCGCAGGGAAAAGGCAAGGGTTTTGCCAAACGCACAAAGCCCTCTCACCTCCCTACGCCGAGCGCGGGCCGAGTTGTTGTTGTTGTTGTTATTATTTTATTTTTAATTAAAAGTTGGGTGGGTTGGTTTGGGGTTTTTTGGTTTTGTGGTTTTTATTCTTTTTTTTTTTTTTTTCGCTTATCTGGTATTAACTGCTAGGGAAGTATAATTTTTTATCTTAATTTTAGAGCGAATGAGCAAAAATGAGAAGGCTGAATGCACTAACTGCAGCTGAGCCGCTGGTTCTTAGAAAGCCGGAGAAATCATTTATGTGCATTTGCATTAAAAATAAATACAGTCTGATCTCCCGTGCGATCCCACTGCTCGGGCTCTTTCTTTAAAAACAGAAAAGCTAAATTTAAAAAAAGAAAAGAAAAAAAAAAAGAAAAGGAGAAAAGGCCAACAGATATTAAAAAAAACCCACACCTATTTGATTTAGTTTAATTTCCTACCGACCTTATTTATCTCCGCAGTGGCGAGGACCACTGAGTGGCCCCGGCAGAGCGAGCTCTCCTACCGCAGATTTTCTCCCCGATTTTCGTTTCACCAATGCGGCCGAGCACCGCGGCCCCGGTTCTACCGGCGGCAGAGCTGGTGCGGAGCCGGGCCAGGCCGTACTCACCGTGGCATTTGATGTCCCCCTGCGTGTCGTCGCGCTTGTCGAGCTTGGCTTTCCCGTCCTCCTGCTCGAGTTTGGGCCTGAAGCTCTCCGGGGCCGCGCTGCCCTCCTGCTTGGGAGTGTGGTGGGGAGAGGGGACGCTGGTACTGTAAGGTGCACACGCCGCTAGCGGTTTGCTGTCGCCCAAAATGTCCTTAATTAAAAAAGAAGAGGTGGAAGTCCTGGGGCCGGAGCTGGCCGAGCCCAGCTGTGGCGGCGGTGGCTGCGGGGGCGACGGCTGCAAACTCGGCGGCGGCGGCGGGTGTGGGCCGAGGTGGAGGTGGTGCGGCGGCGGCGGGAGGCTTTCCGCCACCCCCAGGTGCGGCTCGGGGTGCTCCATGCTCACCGAGATAGGCGATGAGGGCGCCGTCCCCACCGTGTCGATTTCCGAGCAAGGGGATGGCGTGGCCTGGCTCCTAAAATCCGCCGGCCGGCCGTCGCCGTGGGGGCGAAAATCTCCGTTCATGACTCCGGGGCTGCCGGTGCTGCCACCCGACAGGATCGTATCTATCCCGAAGCTGGACCCGCTCGGCCCCTCCATGGCGAAACGCTCAGCGCCGCGTCCGCATCCCCGTGGGCGGCGGCGGGGGTCTCTCACCGGGGGTGGAGGAGAAGGGATGGGGGGGGGGGGCGGAACCGGGTTACCCCAACCCGCGCACCGGCGGCGCGGTCGGCACTAACTCGGGGCCCCCGCCGAGCCCCACATCGCCGCCGGGCCGGTTCGCCTCTAACCAACTTTGTTGCGGGAAGTTGCGGGCGCGGAGCGGAGCGGGGCGGACACCGGCCACTGCGGCGCGCCCGCCCGTGCCCACCGAGCTCCTCTCGGCGGCGGCGACTCCCCCCGTGACGTCACGGCCGCGCGCCCCCCCCGCCGTTTATTATAAACCCGGGCTTTTGCCGCCGCCGCTGCCCGCCCCCATTGGCGGAGGGCCGAGAGGGGGCTGACGCAGCGCGGGCCGCAGCCAATCGGCGGCGGCGGCGGGAGGGGGGTGCGCCCCCGCTCCCGCCCGGGCCCGTCCCCGCTCCCGCCCGGGCCCGTCCCCGCCGCCGCCGCCCCGTCGGGCCTCGATTCCCCGGCCACCGGATCCGATCCCCCGGAGAGTATCATCCGGTGTTCCCGGGACTGTTCCCCGGCTGAGTGTCAGAATAATGGGAAGTGCCAGCGACAAGACGGCGTATTAATCCTGATGAAGCGGCGTGTCAAGCTAATTAGAAGAGTAATTATAAAGGTGATAATGAATGATTTAGAGTTCTCCGAGTTTTATTTTAGTAGTAATTACAATTTTCAGGGTCCTATGAAGCGCAGCCCTACATCCCCCCTCTCGGCCTGCAGTAGCCCCTAGACCCGACCAGCCCTGAAAACATCATCCGCGACCGCAGACCTCGGGGCCACCGGGGAACGGGGCACAGCAGTGGGGGCGCAAGGAAGGATCAGGGCAGGATGACTGCAAGAGGGATTGAGGGGGCTGTGTTCAGCGACGGCGCTAATAGATACTGTCTTGTGTGTGGGGCCGCTGGCATCCCCGCTCCGCTGTCCGTCGGCTGTCCCGCTGATGGGTGTCCACCGTCAGCCTGGGGCAATGAGCGGGGATGGAGGACACGGAGGTCCCTTCTAAACCCGCTCGTCCTCCTGCCTGCCCCGTAACCGGGAGTGCCCAGTCGGGCCCTGCACAGTGCTGCTGTGCGGGTGTGGCGGCAACGCGGGTGCGCCTCCACCGCGCTTCCCACCGCGTTTTGTTTCCTGGGTAAACAGTCCTGCTCAGAGGTACGGAAGGGTGCGGGGAGCGCACGGGAAGCAGAAAGAGCACGAGGGACCATGTTCAGCCGGTAACTCCTTGCCGGTGTTTGGATCTGACTAACATGAGATGCCGCAGCCCCGGGACAGCGGTGCGGAATGAGAAGCTGCTCCCCGACATGAGAGATGGCAATGTGTAAAGTGCCGCGGCCCTCTGCTCTGCTTCCGACGGCTTGGGGCCTGTCTTCCCTCGTGAGGAAGGGGGCGAGGAGTTTGTGTCCTCGCTGGTAAAAATCTAAGTGCTTCCCTGGCTTCACCGGTCACCGGTGCCCTACCGAAGATCACCGGTCCTCTCTGGGTACCGCGGTGGGAGCAGGTCCCGGCCTCACTGCCTCGCTTCGGAGAAGGCTTTTCAACGTCAGGAAAGCCGGCCCCCGGGCCGCCCGTTGCTACCAAACATCTCCCCTTCCATCCCAAGGGGCGCGCATCCCCGCCCGCCGGGGGCAGCCGGCTGCACAGTTTGCCGCCGGGCTTTAGGCGCCGGTGCTGAGCCCGGAGGCCGCAGAGGGAGCGGAGGCGGAGGGCCCGAGCCAGGTGTAGGGCCGCCCGTGTCCGCTGGGCGGCGGTGGCGGCCGCCCCCGGTGTCCCCGACGGGCGGACGGCGCGGACCGGGCCGGAGGCAACGTGGTGCCCCGGTGCGAGCAGGGTTGGCTGTCGGCCGCCTTCTGCCTCTCCCTTCCTAAAAAAAAAAAAAAAAACCCTGGTGGTCTTATGAGAGAGCTCTTGGGGTGACCTCTTTTCAGCACGTTCCTACAGATCGGGGCATTTGAAGGAACAAGGAGAAAAAAAAAGGGGGGGCAGAAGAAGAGGTGAAACTGAGGAATAAACTGAAAGAACAGGAGAAAGGGAAAATATTTAATTATCTACAAGTGCACAGGCAGGTTTTCTGCAGCAGGGAAGCAGCCCGTGGCGCCCGTGTTTATCTTGCTGTCTTGGTTTGCAATTTACCAAAACTATGTCCTAATTATCCCCGGGGGAATTCGGGATCTGGGGTAATATGTTACACTAGCATAATCCTTTAACTCACAATACACTTCCCTGTCCCGGAATCGGGATTTAGGGCTTAAAGTCACGTTCCTGAAGAGTGAACACCTTTCATTTCCTTCCTCTTATTTTTTAATCCTCGACTCCATTGTGCAGAAATATTTAGGGGAAAGCGGCGACGAGTCCCGCCCCGGCCGGGGCAGCCGCTCTGCCCCCGGCCGGGCTCCGCTGAGCCTGGAGCTCCCGCAGCCTCAGCCTGGCCTGCTCCTCCGTGCTCACCGCCGGCCGGTTCGGATTCCCGGGGCGTTGATCAGCCCGACGCGGGGGCATCTGACGCAAAGGCCTTCCAGCTCCCTCTGCGGACGAGGTGACCAGCGGGACTCCCGTTGTACTTGTTGAGGCCGGGGGTGGATCATGACAGCTACCGCCCAGTGTCCCCTAAGCCCCTGGCTGGGTGACCCCCCTTTCCCATCTATCCCACCCGTCTGACTGCGGGCAAAGCCACGGAGCTCCCCCTCCAATAAATCAGCAACAGCCGAATCAAAGCGATGAGCGAAGGTGCCACTCAGAGGACTCGGACGGGGCCCCGCTCGTTAATTAGCAGGCAGCTAATTAGAGCGGCACTTAGAGCGCTAATCAATGGCCCGATGGAGCTGGGGGCGGCGAGCGATAGGGACGGGGTATCATGTGCCGGTTCGACGCCGGTCCTTGCCTGGGGGGCGGTCCTGGCCGAGGCGCCACGGA
>JAJNNQ010000021.1:8125000-8165000 GCA_027886175.1 Phylloscopus collybita | reverse complement strand
TACTGCAATAAAGAAGAAATCCAGTTTGTTAAATATCACCGAACCGCATGCATTTCACATCAGATCATAAGAGTTATGCTTCAAAAGATTATTCCAGAAAGTGCTTGGGAAGACGGAATGGGTTAACTTTACTTGCCAGAAGGTGTTCTGACAAACACAGGAAAAGAGAGAGAGATGCAGCCCCCTTTAAGAGCAGAGCAACTGAAGAAAAAAGAGATTTATGCTTTTAATTAATGGCAATTAAACCATGCCTGTTGGCTTGGCCTATGGCAATTGTTCCCTGCAAAAAGGAGGCCGAGCTGGTGACAAGCATTTGAATCCGCTAAGTTCTGTCAAGGGAGCTGACTCTGCAGGCATCAAAACCAAACTAAATCAATAAAAGAATTAAACTTTTATAAATTGCATTTTGACAAGTATCAGATACCGTTAAGCTTTGATATTATGAATTCCTCGGAGGAGATGCAAACAAGAAGGGCCGCAGTTAGAGATCCAAACAATCAAAGAGGCTTGTTAACATGCGCTGTCAAATGCATCAGTGCTATTAATTACTACAAATTAATGTGACTCTCTCTTCCTCTGGTGATTGGAATAATAATCAGCTGGATTCATGGAATGAGCACAGAGAACATATGCAACCCTGCCAAAAATAATAATTTAAGAAACCAGGAGACATTTGCAATCTTTATGCTTACAGGCTTGATAATTTGCTTGTTGCTAGTGTGTCCCACTTTACCCCATCCTCCTGATTGCTGGGAACCGTCTCATCTGCATCCCAAACGGACACACTCTCGGTCCCTGGCTGCAGCAGCCCTTGCCCTGATGATGAAGTCTTTCTCCTCTTCAGCAGAGCTGTGAAGGCAGAAGGACACACAGCCAAACATCTCACCCTGGCCAGCCAGGCAGCACTATGGCCCTTGCTGTGGCCACAGCCCGTTCCCTGTAGCTGGGGTTGCCCAGAGACCCCGCTGCTACTCCAGCTCCTGCATCCCACAGGAAATCACAGACTGGAAAAGAGAATAGTATATTTGCCACATGTGGAGGAGGTAAGGAGATAATAAAACCACAGTGCATGTACATCTGTCAAGCTCTGGCCCTATTTCAGTAGCACAAGGTAGAAAACACCACACTCTTACTCCAGTGAAATACCATTTCCAGTGCTAGCACAGAAATAAGCCAACCCAGAAGGTACAGTAACACCTTCCCATGAGAAGATTAACCATCCTTGGGCTTTGGTTTCTTCCTGTGCTCAAACAACAATGCCTTTGCGACTGCAATAGTTCCCAGCTCAAACTACCCCTTGCACAGGGCACAGCAGAGCTCTGAGCATCGCTCCACTCTTCTGGTTTTACCACTACCACAAGATGCCATCTTGTCATAGCCTCTGCACTTCAAAAGAACCCCTTTACATATGGTGGACTTTAGAGAAGTCCTGTATTTTTCTCTACTCATAAACTAGAAAAAAGAGTTGGGTACAGGACTTTTGGGGCTGAGAGAACCTGAGATTCCGTGGCTTGGTAGTGAGTGATCACTCCAAATATGTCATGCCCTTACTCAGGCCCTCAACAAAACCCACAGAGCAGTATGTGATAACCATAGGAAGCAGAGTTCTCAGGCACCCTGGAACCAGGAGGCCAGGTTTGCTGGGGAGAGGCTTGGCTGTAACCCAGCTTGCAGGGAGATCTGAGGCAGCCAGCATAGATGCACATCAGAGAGGAGGAAATCCTGATCCAGGGACACCCTCATCCCACCGCTGCTGGAGGGCTCAAGCACTGTGCTTGAGCTGTAGGCAGGGCTCGGGAAGAAGAGCAGATGGGCGAGGGAGAGAGAAAAAGCATAAAATTGATGGATGTCATTTTGTGTTCCCTTGAACACTGTAAACTAGAATGTATCCCAACCTTTGCCCAGGGGACAACAGGGGTAAGCAGGGTGGCACACTTCTTACAGTCCTGAAATGGAAATGGGAGCAGAGAAAAAGAACAGGACGGTTGTGCCAGCCCTGTGCAGTGTGTGAGTGTGTGCAGTGTGTGAGACCCTAATACACCAGGGCCAAAGTCTTCCTCCCCATATGCCTCTTTCTGCAGACCAATGAATCCATTTCCCTTGACCAGGTGGGCAGAATAGCAGATTTCTCAATCAAGTAAGAGCTAACGAGGCCTCAGATCTCCCACCACCCAACATCCACTGCTTTCCAGGAAGAGCCATGTCTCAGCCCCATATGTGCTGTACAGATCTCCTATAGCCACATGCCACAGAAATGCAACACATCCATCTTGCAAGCAGGAAGCAAGGGCTGAGCAGAGCCCCTGCCTCCCAGCAAAAGCAGGTTCTCTGACAGGTACCCCACTAATGCAGGATAGCAGGCACCATGATGGAACTAAAGGACAGTTTCTGACTACAGTGAGATGAATTAATTTGACACCATCTGGCAGCAGTTTTTCATTTCTGACAATATTTAAAACATAATTTGAGCTCAGGCAGTGATAAATAGGTCTCAGATCTCACCTGACTTTGGCAACCTCTTGACCTCAGCATATTGAGTCATTTATCTGAAGCTGTAGATTCCAATATTTTGTTGCTATATCTAATCTAAATAGACTTCTGGACACTGCCCTTATTGCACCCTGCTAATCCTGGATTGATCCTGTTGAAGCAAGTGGAAGCAATGACATCTATGTCTGTCTTTCATCAAACACATGATGAAAGTTGATCATGTTTAAGCATGTTCTCCCAGCTGGAATCTGTAACAGAAAAACGCCATGATGCATTAGTGTTCCCAAACATCTAATGGTGGAGTGGAGAGGGACATTTTACTATTACTGTTACAATTATTTCCTATAAAACCTTAGTTTTCATTCTCTCAGTCTAAACATCACTTATGATGGCTTTAGCATGTGTATATATATCTAGGCATGTATCTACACATAGAGATGCTTGAGTCTCCATGCAAATAAATAAACCCTTTAAACAGAACAGCAAGACAGCAAAAGCTTTCAGATGAAAACATGGTGTGAAAATGTAGGATGTCTCTTCTCTTTATGTTCTATGGCAAATGCAAAGGAAATTTATTGCTTCAAATATGTGCAATCATTTTTATCTGATTACCTGTAGATGTTCTATATGGCTCTGAGTAGGAGACAGTACATTCTGTCTCCTGCAGACAGCCCAGTTTATTATAAGCATACTTCCGTTCTTTCACGTATCTTTATGAATTTGAAGGAGCTGCTTAGAATTTGTCACTTATTTTTAACAATATAATTTTCTTTGGAAGGAATATTCCTGCTAAGCTTGACATGTGATATTTAATCACATATTGACCACTCAGAATTATTTTAATGCTTCCTGTCAGTTCCAGTACAGCAGGCAGAGTTCAAGCAACACATTTGCCTGGAGTTCAGTATTCATTTAAATCAAATTTGTCAGCTTTCAATTTTTTTAAATGTAATATTTTATTTTTATTAAATGCAAGTTAATAATGCCTTGTCAGGCCAAGGGCATATTTTAATGTGAACTCAGATGTTAAGTGAAATTGGAGCCATAACACCCTGCTAATAGACTCATACAATCATCTTAATGCCAGCATCTCAACCTAACACAAACATGCGCTGGCTTTGTCTTCAGTTGTCTCAGGGAGCCTTTCCAGATGCATACAACACCCCCACAAACAGACACACACACACACACACACACATCCTTTAAATGCATGTGCTCCTGGGGTGGGTGCCTACGACACTGTGTATATTACTTAAAGATTTCCACGTGCTCTTTTTTCCTCTTCATAAGGCATCTTACTTGACTGGTGACGTAACAGCCCTGTTTATTAATGCTGCCTCTTCTCAGCTTCATCTTTAGTTTTCCATGATGCTATCCATAGTGACTTGATTTGGTTTTTTTCTGACAATATTTATATGTGCAATTGTACACATGTGAACACAGCTTTTCAGGAGAGAGGTGCAGACATGCCCACCATACATACAACCTTGGGTATGTCTGGCTGCACCAATATTAGACATATACATGCACACACATGTATATAAAGCATTTACAGATTGCAAGCATGTAGAGTTTGTCTGCTCACACTAGACACTGTATGATACTCACCCACACACGACAGGTAAACCTCTGCAATATTTATCTTTACTTGGGTGAAGAATTATCACTCTTCTTGTTCACAAAGACAAATGTAGCAATGAGCAGCCATTGCAAGTTAGAAGGTCAGAGATGGATGGAGACCGATCCAGCCTTCTAAACATACTGTAAACCACAGCACTGTAAAGTAACAGTGTCACAGGGGGTGATAAAGCACTGCTTCTCTACCAAGCGTTTCTCAGAAGCAGGACAAACCCAGGACCCCACACTGCAGCTGTGGGCTCCAGAACCATTCAGCTGCCATGCCTTGCTGGGTAATGGCACCTTACGTCTTTCACCCCTTAAATCCCCGGCTCTGAAGGGGCACAGGTCAGCCATGGCAGAGCCTGTCCCGTGGTCTGTGTGGCCCGGGTGTCCCCAGGGCCGCTGCCCGTGCCATGACACAGCTGGCACAGCTGGCACCCTTGTCAGAGGCCTGGCAGAGAGGCCCAGGAGCGGGCAGGCACAGAGACACGCTGCTCTGGCCAGGGCACCAGCGTCCCAGGGCAGGGCTGGAGCCCAGTACCCCACACAGCAGAAACCCACGCCCTGCCCTCCAGGAAAGCCATGCTCCAGCGCTTCCCACAGCCACAAATGCAATTCCAGCACAGGGTAATAATGGCGAAGGGAGGGAGGGAGGGAGGGAGATGCACTGAGGCTGAGTAATGTTTTCCAGTGTCGTCTGAGAGAAGACAATGGTCATCTCTATAGAGAGGAAATGCAAGGCTGTGAGGAGGGTCAGGACCGTGGAACCAGGAGTTTCTAATTCAAAAGTACCCAGAGGATGTTCCAAGACAGATCCAGGCATCCAAGACACTTACGTCCCAGGCTGATCTCATGGGCTGAAGAGGGCCATGGAAGGGTTTTAAGAACAAAGGATTTGGTTTCTCCACAGGTTTGCATAAGTTTCTGAATATGTCTCCCCTGCCTCTGAGGAAGGAGGTGCAGTGTCATTTCCCCAGGCAGCTCTGGAGAGCTGTCTTCAGTTTTTAACCCATTCCTGGTGGGAGGTGTGAGGGAGAAGGAGCCATAACACCCATTGTCTCCCATGAAGAAAGTTTCCCCCAGGCCCCAGGGAGCCCCCCAGTTCAAAGCAGCACCATTGTCCCTTCACCACTCAACTGAGCAGAAGAGCAAAGCAGCCCCTGTCCCAGGGGTGAGAGAGGAACAAGAGAAGTCAAGCATATTTGAAATGGAGATATTTGTTTTTCCTATGCTCACCTCCACCACCCAAACACACAGCAGCAAGCAAAGGCATTGAGCTTTCCTTCCCCGTTTTCTCTCCTCTGCCAAGGGCAGCAGCACAGATGCCCTGTGCGTGTTCTGGGGTGTCCCCCATCTCTGCAGGAATGGGTAGGCTCATACATCCAAAAGCCTTCGTTGAAGGCCAGGGGTACAGGCAAAACCCCCTCCAGGAGGGAGCCCAGCTATCTGGGGGTTAAACGTGCATCTCTGGCACAATTTCCTTATACTTTACTTTTAATTGCATCCATTAAAAAAAAAAATCCCCAGAGGACATGCTGAAAACCTGCACGCAATATCCGACTCCCAGCATGAGCCCAGACAGCCTCTGTGGCCCCAGTTCTCCCCAGTTTAGGGGTATTTCAGCTGTCATTGTTTCCACCACCCTGGGCTAACCTTCCCACCCAGTGCCACCCCCAGCATGGGAGGTGTCACTTCTGTCACTTCTGTCAGCCTTAGTACCCTTCAGTGGGTTTTCCAACAGGTACCTGGCCAATCTCCAGAGTGGCGTGAGGATCCTTTTTCCAAGCCCACATCCATCATGGCCAGTGTTTGGGAGTTGCTGGATAGATCCCAGACGGTGCTGGGGGTGGACTAGGGATAGGCCAACATAGAGGCCAGCTCAGGACCCTCTCTGAGACAGAAACTGGCATCCTGTACCCTGTAGACAGAAAAGAAAGGGTGTTGAAAATGTGCATCAAGGTTCAAAGTTTTTATTCTGCTCTTTGATTGGTACCTGAGAGCAGCAGTGCCTTGGGCAGACTTTGGACTGGGCTGCAGCCAGACCTGTGCCCATGAGCTCTAGGGAAGGGCAGGAAGGGCAGTGGGACTCCTGCAGCTGCCACTGCTGGTGAGGCTGTGCTTAGGCACATGTGATCCAGTGACAGTTTCTCAGGCTTCTCTGCTCTCTGAAAGCCAAAAATGAGAGCCCTTTGCAGAGGAAAGAAGCAGCTGCACCTCCTGTCACACAGCTCAGCTCCATCTACCACCAGGGAAAATACTTCCAACCATGCCTTTCCATGAAGAGAGAAGAAAACCCATAGAAGATTTGTACTTTTCCTGACTGCTGCTCCCCCTGGAGACTTTTCTAAACAAGAAGGACATTACAACTGTATTTCCAGGTGTTGCTTACACCTCTCTGCCATCCATCCTGCTATCCTGCAGCAGTGCTTCCCATCACTGAACACACACCTCTCCTGCCCCACTCTGATGCCCCAGACTGATCTCAGTGCAGAGCAGTCAGAGCTAATGCTTTTATATCATCACAAATCTGGTGTAACAGAAAATCAGCGCAAAGAGGTTCACATCCATTTATACATTCATTCAGACTGTCCAGGCACAATAAGCCTGTCATGATCAAAAATGCAATATTGTGGCAATAAGACATGTATATTAATTATAACTGCAGTTCAAACAGCAGCTAGTTTACATAAGAGTAATTAAAATCACAATTGACCTTTTGTAGAAACATACGGCTATGCTTAATTCTAGCCACTAGCATTCAAGACTTTTATTTAAATGGTATTCCTAATTCATAATATATCGGTTTTGAAAATCAGGTTTATGGCAAACTGAAAATTACTTGTGTCCTGTGTGTTTTTCTTTGTACAAATGCACTCGTATTCTGGGGAAAATGGTCTAATATGCAAGAGCAGATTAAATATATATATTTTTTTTTATTCTACAACTACTTTAATTTTCATCTGTAAAGCAGTTATATTTACCCTTTATCTAAGAATGATCAAATAACATCCAGTCATGTGAGACTCTTATCTATTTACTTCTCAGTTCCTCTGTACTATTTATTGTCTCTTGCATCAGTCAGAGAAATCCCATTTTTAATGAGGAACATGTATTTCATATTATATCACTGCTTTTCATGACTGCAGTCACCCTGGCCTAAAGCATCTCTCCAGCACCCTACAAGGCAGCAGCAGCCGCAGGGGTCAGGGAGAGGCAACAAAAGCAACATCAGGAAAAAACTTCTGCAGAAGGAAAATGGGGAATAGTCCCTTCAATTTTAGCTGCCTTTAAAACTCCATGGGTCATTTTACAAGTCTTGATGTCTGGCAAGAAAATAACCTCTGTTTGGAGGGGTCCGTTGGAGAGCAGGAATGTTTCGCATGAGCGGGGACAGCTGGGGCAAGCCCACCATTTGCAAACGTGCCTGTGGTTATGCTTTCAATAGGTGGCACTTATGAATAATAATATGCATAATCTATCTTGTGCCCAGGCAGGAGAGAAAACATAAGTGGACAAGCCTGAAGGCATGGCCGTCTATTAAAGGTTGCTTGGGAATTCTCTGCAGAGTTAGGGCAAAACTGTGCTGCTAAACATGGCTGGGGGATTTGCATGTTTAAGAAAAGAGGACTAATTGAAAATCTCTCTCTTCTGGATGAGTGATTTACATTTCTTACAGCTCAAATTGCAGAAGGTGAAATACAGTTTTGCCCTTTTGTTGTTTATTTGATTGCAAGCTTTCATTGCTAACTTTCCTTTTTAATAAAGAGTTTCAATGAAGACTTCCAGGAAAAAGCCCAAATTCCCAAGCCATGGTAAGCACCTAAAGCCTAAACCCTGCATAAGTTCACAATCCTGATTTTTTTCTGTGGCCATTTGTAGATATCTTGAATTAAGCTCACATGGCTCACTACCTTAGTAATTAAGTATAAAAATAATAAGAAAATGGCAAAAACACACACACTGTCTTCTACCTATCACTGCAAATGTAATCCAGGTCTATTCTCATCAGCAGCAAGGATAGTATAACATAAGGGAAAGATATTAAAGTACCCCAAGAAATAATGAGGTACCATCTTGGGCTTTTCCCAGAGAAATATCCATCAGGCTGACCTTTGTTTTTCATTTGTTTATATAATGCCTCAACTGCTTTCTTTTAAAAGAAAGAAAAGAAAATTGTATTATTAGAAAGATAAATAAGTGTCTAATTCTGGTGACTACACTGCCTTTGCACTGTAAACAAGCAGCCACTGTCCCAATCCCCAGGGTATTCCCATTCCCCAGGGACCATGGGAAATTACTTCTGCTCCCAGAGAGGTAACCTAGCCCAGGAGAGAGCTCCCACCAGCTCAGAAACAAGGCTGGTATGGAGCTCAGGAAGGAGTTTCAGAAAACCCAGCATTTTATCTGTGAGCCAGGGAAGAAGGGCAGATGAGGAGGAGCTCTTCCATGAGATGTCAGTTTGCCTTCAGCAGGAGAAAGTCTGTAGCTGAGGACACTGCTAACACGATGCTCATTAGAAATGTGATGCTGAGTACTCCCATCAGTACGAGATTTCTGGATGTGTAGCTCAGGTGATGGCTCACTCTGGCAGTGACAGCACCTTGGCAAGCAACAGGGACTCAAGTCACCTCTGGGGCAGGAGACCCACACTCACCACTTATTTATCACACCTCAGACAGCCCAGCTGCAGAAGAGTATCAGAGTGCTGGTATTTTAATTGAGGATGGCTGTACGAGCAGCAGAGAACCTCATCACCTTAGTGTTGATAATGGGGAAGGGGGGAGGGTGGCAGCAAATCACAGACAGTGGTTTTCTAAGTCCTGTGCACAAGAGGGAGAGAATGAAACAATGAAAATTGGAGAAAACAACACTCAAGTATAAAGCATCAAACATTTCAACTTTAGTACTGCTGCTTAGACCAAGCAAAAAAAAAAAAAAAAAAAATCTATTGGCATGGGAAGAAAACACATCTCTAGATTTTCATAAAGCTATGGGAGGTTATTATTTGGAGGAGGAATTGCCCGGGCCAGTTAAAAGCGGTTGTGCTCTGCTGAAATAAATTCCACCCTGGGATTTAGTACAGCAAGTTCTCTGAAGATGCCGTAGTGGATGAGCTGGCAGCCCAGGGGTTTCCCACACTCTACCTCTGGGTGTTCCAGGAAAACAAAATTAGGTTTAAGACAGGGGAGAAGAGGGGGGAATGCAAGAGGAATCCAGTACCAGGCTTTCTGCTGGCTTCACTGCTGCTAATCATCTCCATACATGTGAACTGGGTGTAAAATGCTCCCACATCAGAGCTGTAGTTGTGCATAGGTGTAAATTACTACACAAGGTTCAAGGCAGCTCTCAGCCATGTCCAAGCTGCCTAATTAGCAGTTGTTAGTGTGGCGGAGCTATAAAGTGCTAATATTCAAATGTTATGACTGTGATGCCTCTTGCCAAAATCCATGAAGTGTTTGGAAGCTGGCTAGTGTTACTGACTAAACTCTCTTCCCTCTCAAGCGGAGGATCAAAGGCAGCCATGCTAATTAACCTCTCCTTTTAGAGCATCTATGGTGAAAATGTAATGCTGCACCAGGGCTGCTGCCACAGCAGTGCCTGGCCCTGACAGGAGCTGCTGCAGAGCTGCAAGAGCAGAGGTTTTGCTTGCTGTCTCATGCAAGGCAGCCCCTTCATTTGGATATTGCTGTTCTGGGCGGCAAAGAAAAAACAAATATTTTTTGTAAGACTGTTATTTTAAACTGAGCCCTTTGACTCGCACAGTCAACCTCTAAAACAAGGCCTACAGGACTGGAGGAAAGCACTCATATAACATATAGTACTTGACATTGCCTATGGCTAAATATAGGGAACAAGATGTTCTCTGTGGCCATACCAAGCTTCCTTAGTCATATACACTCTAATCTAAGCCCTGCTACAGGGAGAGATCCCTGGCCCCGTTCTCCCTTCTGAGCAACGACAGCAGGGCGAGTACGTCCACTGAAGCATGGCCAACGCAGCACCAAGGCTCAGCTCTGTGCAGATCAACCCAGTCAGGCAGGAGCATGCCCTTGGTGCAGCTAATTTCAGAGCTATTTTCTATGGTTAGCATCAAAGACATTTTCTACTGCATGCATGTATGAAATTATGGCTCACTAATTCCATAAATGGCAGAGTACATATCTGGCCCTCTTCTCCCTCAAATCCCCTGAAAACCTGTGGGTTGTACCCAGGCAGCAGGGCCTGTGGTGCAGAGATATCCCTACACCAGCCACAGCATCTTCTGGAGGACAGGGCCACAGGAAAGGAGCTGCTTGAGGACCCTCACTAGGGGCCCATCCTCCCCAGGGAGGTGGTCCCAGGAACCCAGATCCTGGCCTGTGAATCCACAGGGATTCGGTCCAACCCACACACAATGATGTTGACACTGAATGTCCTGAGCTTGCAGCCATCTGCAGAAGAACTTGGCACCATCATCCCTGTTTTGCCACTGGAAAAGGGACCTCCCAGAGGCAGGGCAGTGTTCCCCAGGTACATCATCAGCAGACCTAGGCAAAACAGCTCAGTTTCTTCTATCTGTGGAACACACAACCTCCTTCAGCCAGCCCAATTCTCAGGGGAGAAGATCTTCATTTTATATCATCTTTACAGCATTTTTCAAACTCCTAAAGGCTCATGATTGAAACACATACAGTAAGTTGACTAACAGACCTGGGTTTGCCAGCACAGCTTGATCCAAGCCCACATACAAAAAGAGGAATCACTGAACTCTGGGTCTGGCCTCACACAAAAGTGGGGAGAAGGGCCTTGCTCACCCAGCACCGTCCTCTGCCCATGGCAGCTGAGAGATCTCTGATGTCAGGTTCAGCAGATGAGAGCATGGGGCGAGCTGGATGGGGCTGGAAACCTCACATAACTCTCTGAAAAAAAATCCCATTAAAAAGTTATTTTTTCCCAGCAAAAAGAAAAGAAAACAAAAACAAAACCACAAATCTCATCAAAAGCAGTAGAGCTTCTCAGTAAGATGGGCACTGGCAGAGCTGGGCTTGGTCACACTCTGTGGAAGCCCCTGTGACTGAGAAGCAAATGGGTGTTTGCAGCACAGCATAAATTAATACGACTGTTGCTGCTTTTTCAGTGAAATCAAACCCCAGCCACCCCCTGTCACAAACAGAAGCTTCACAGGGGCACTACAGGATATTTCATTACTAAATATTTTGAATTTTCAACACAAGAAGTATTGCCTAGCACTAGTTGCACTTTGTTTCATAGGGAAGGGATTAACATTCCTGGGGCTCGGAAAAGCGGCATATACCACCAAAGCAAGAAAATAAGATTATTTCTTTGTTTTCACAGGTCCTCATGCAGGCAACTGCAGGTCTTGGAGATACTCTGACACAGGCCTGGAGTCTATAGCACTCCCTCATTTGCACTTCAAGCACTCTGAATCTGGGCAAGGACTCCAGTCTCAGAGGCAGATTCTTCAGCAGTTTACATCATGTAAGTGTGAGGTTATTTCTGATTTATGCTAGCACGGCTGAATGTAGCACCTGTTCCCATGTATTTATTTATGTTGTTTATAATTTATAGATTTTTTTTTTTTAAAGAGGCAGAAATCATTGTCTCATTTATACTAGCAAACTCTTGAATAGCAAAACCAACTCCAGATATTTGGAGTGTCATAGGGAGTAAATTTGGCCCAGTAGCTTTATTTCTGGAGCTCTGCTCCACCTCTGAATTTTAAAAATGGTATATTCATGCTCTGAGGCAAATCTCATTTTCCAGCTCAAACATTTTATGCAATATTTTAGTAGGCTGTTTCATACTGCTGTACAGTCTCCAATTTTAAGAATTATCAATAATGTATTCTTCCATGTACCCTCTTTAACACTCACAATAGAATAAAATAAAAACACATCGACAAAAAAATTGTCTCTGCTTGGCAATGCAATGTGAATGTTAAATTTCCCATTTCACAATGCAGCCATCACTATAAACTCTGAGGGCGGATTAATGCTCTTCTGGTACTTCACTGTATCAGAACACGGATTTGCAGACAACAGCTGCAGCAAATTCCCTTGACTGAGAAGAATTACAAGTATTATCACCTAGATCATTAAACTGGGTTCATAGATTGCAGAATGTCTTCAATCAATTCATCTAAGATAACTTGAAGCCAGCTGGACCCCCTCAGTGAGAACTTGACTTAATTGGCCAATAAGTGGCTGGAAAAGGTGCATGCGATTTGATAAAATTACAGACTGCAGAAGCGATTACAATTTGGAGAACCACAGAGGGTAGCCTCCAGGTCAGCCCTTTTGGAGAGGGCTAAGTTAATGTCCACTATTAAGTGCTGCTGTGAAAAATGTTGGCCCACTTGGTGCTCAGATGTAAAGTGTATCCAGGTCATTCCTCAGCTGATGGAGGGAGAGATGTGCACATTTATCACTGCTCTGGCCTCATTTCTGCCTTGGTAATAGTCGTACACTAACAACTGCTGGCAGTTTCATGGTTTTCTGGGTACCCTTCATTTTATTGGCATAACTAAAATATTATCTGAGCAAAGCAATCCATCTGCTAAAGAAAAACACTTTCCTTCAATTATGTCCCTCGAGTCTTTTCTTAAGAAAGGTTAAAACACCAGGAAGTTGAAAAATATATATTAGTTTGTTTTTTATTTTTTCCAATCTACTGCAAATATGCTTGCTTGTTACTGGATAAGTGGAAGGTCTACATATTTACCTCCACAAAATGTTAGAGAATATGCCTAGCTTTAAGAAAAGGGTCAACTCACAATATCAGATGAGCATTTGAGTACAAAGCATTATTTAAAAGCAATTACCTCTTCCTGCACCCCCCCCAAAAAAAAAAAAAAAAAAAAAAGGGGGGGGAGAGGGGATAGATAAGATTGTATAAGTATTTTCTCCATGATTTTATATTTAATGAAATAGATTAGCTCATTCGCAGAAAAGCAGTATTTTTTAAAATGCAGCTACAGAGTGCAAAGAAACCATTGCATTACCCAATTGTGTTAAACATCATGGAAAAACAGAGCTTGATCCTGCGTGAGCTCAGCAGGCAGGGCTCCCATTGACCTTGGCGAGGGGCTGTGGGTGCCTCCCAGGCATTAACCCTTTTGTTAGCCCCACCCCAAGACAGGGCTTGCAATCACTTCTGGCGCCGATAGAGTGTACCTGCTGTGATTCCATGTTGCTGAGGCTGCATATTTTTCATGGATTGGATAATTTTCATGGGGTTTGTTTTGTTATTTTTAAATCCCTTCCTTTTACAGAGCTAGCTCCAAGACTCAGATATCTAAGATATTCAGAAGTAGCTTGGTCTCACTTCAAGGATTTTTTTGCTGATGGCTAAGTTGTTATAATAGTAAATGGTGTAACATACAATCAAAAGCCTAGGGGTTGCATAGTTAGCTAGATGCACACAAAACACAATTTAATGAAGTGTGGAAGGACAAGTTACATCTTACCATTAAACAGGGAAAGATGGGGCTTTGACACGGTGATTTTAAGCTGCAAATATCAGGTCAGAAAAGAATATTACTTAAAAAAAAAAGGTACAAAATGCATACTTTCTTAAAATGCTTTCCTTTCATAAGTCAGAAATGTCAGAATCCAGTTTTATCTCACCTGTACACAGAAATGAAGTTGTCATTTGCTTGCTGGATCTCCTACTATGTAAGAGATGTTTTTTTCCAAATAACCACTCAGGTCCCACGGCAGCAAGGCACAAAGCACAGTCACCCAGGGCACAGGTTAAGGTAGTCTCAGCCAAGAGCTGGTCTGCCACTCTGGAAAAAAGGAACTATTTGAGGGAGCTTTCTTAAGAAAGGAAGTTCAGGTTCAAGCTGTCCATACCTGTGGGCAGAAAATGCACACTGCCAAATGTTTCTGGTTAAAGCAACCCACTTTGGTCATGTAAAAATGGCCTTGCATTCTAAAACATAAGGGAGAGTCAAAAGACATTTGAAAAAGGGTCAAAACAAATCAGGGTGTCTCCAGATTGTCCAGATGACCATGTGGCAGTCCCTCCACCCCCACCCCAGTTTTTGATCCTCCTGGAATTCTGTAGAATAGACTGATTTTAGCATGATTTTTTTTTTGAGATTTGTGACCCTGTCCTGTCCACTTGGTGGGATCAAGCTGCACGGCTGGGATGGCCACAGCTTCTCTTGTTCTCTGGGATCTCCTTCCCACATAATGAGTTCTCTTTCCCCTGCCCATGCAAATGTGCTCATTCCCTTCTGCATTCCAAACCTCTCTGTGAAAACATGGTGCCTGTCATAGGCACAGAGATGTCATGAATGTTTCAATTCCTGGTCCTGTCTCTCCAGTCAGATGTTCCAGTTAAATGGGTAACATTTAATGGGTAACTCTGTTCTGATGTTTTTGCTGCTAGAAAAGAGATCCTGCTTTCTTGTGGCTTTAAACAGGAGAGTATGAGGGCTTTAGCTGTGCTGGAAATTCACATTCAGTCTGTGCTCTAGCACAGGCAAAGCTCTCACTCTCCCCACTTAGCTCTCCAGTGCTGCCTTGCTGGTTAAGCCCTGATGTGAAAAGCCCACTCTAGGCAAATTTCAGCATTTTAAGCACTGTCCTCACTTGGCAGAAGGCTGCTGCCTGCCAAGATTTACCTTTCCATGCAGGATGGAGACCCAGAGGGCTGCTTGTCCTCTGCTCCCAGCTCTACAAGAGTGGCCCTGCACAGCCAGGGTCAAACTGAAACTGTGTGACTTCGGTGCCACCACGCACTCGGTGCGACCTTGAATGCAATGTCTCCATCCACCAGCAAGTGACCAGCCGGGCCTGCCACCTACCATGGGAGGAAAAGGGAAACTAATTGAGTTGTACACGACTTAATCACGTTAGCATCCCTAGTGCTGCCACTTCCCATGTCCCCACAAGCTCATGCTATGTTTGTGGTTACTGGTGCTCCCACACACCCTGGGGCACCAGGTCTCAGACACGCATTGAACTGTCGCTTGCAAATTTAGAAATCTATTTTTAAAGCAAACTAAGCAAACAATGGTGCTTTCTCTGCCTGTCAAAAAGATCATTAAAGGAACAGTTGCTGGCAGGGATTTCAGTGGCAAACAGGCCAGGCTTGGCAGGGCAGGACCTTTGCTCCAGCTCACTGTTTTCGTGCTGAACTGAAGCGACGGTCCTCGAAAGCCCATCACACCACTGGCTCTTCATCAGGAACCACCAACCAGCACATCAGCATGGGCTGATCCAGCAGTCCCCAGAAGAACTGTCCAAGATTTTCACCTTCATAGGGAAAAGCCCTCCAGGTCAGTTCTACCACCCCAGAAGGAGAGGATGAAGCCATTGGCCACTGTGACATTTGGTACCACCCTGCAACATCCTTGGTCTTCTCTCTTTGTGTGCAGACTGGACCCCTGCAGCCTCACTGCCACAGATCTAGCATCCTGCTACAGGCATTGCAGGACTCACCATTTTCCTGGGGCAGCTCTGGCCCCCAGAACCACTTGCCCACCTGAGGATGGCAGTCCCACTGAACAGTGAGTCCACCTGATCATGAGCAAAACCTCAAGAGCCAGTGCTAGAAGAGAAACACAAACACCTTTCAGACTTACTTTTCTTTAACACTAAGATATTTAAGACCATCTCACTTCTCTGCTCCAGACATTGAATGATTAAGGACTGCCCACTGCCTACAGCTATGGCATCACCCCTTTCTACTCAGGCTGACAGGGTGAGTTACATGTGCCCCTTTTTGCAGTGTCTCAGCCTGGAGATGCAGGAAGCCAGGGCAGCAGGAACACTGCCTGCTCCCACACAAGGGGCTGCAGCAGCTGGGCCTGAAGCCAAGCAGGGACCACCAAAGCAGGGAGCCCTTCCTGGCCCTGCAGAGGGTGGCTAGAGGAGGGTGACAGAGAGGAGCCCACAGCTACCCAGGTGTTGCATTCTCTCCAGTGCAGCTGGGTTGCTCCATCTGCCCAGCCCAATATTTTCCATTTGGATACAGCAGTCACTGCAGTGTAGGGTCCAGCAGAGAAGAGCCACTGCTGAGATCCCTGTGCTAAACCAGAGGACAGGAAGTGGGAACAGACAGGTTCTATGGCTGAGCTACTGGCAAGGAAGTATTTCATCTGCCCTCTGCATGTGAGGGCCAGACCCACACACTTTATTCAACCAAACAATGGAAGTATCTGGATCCACTTTGGTATGTTCCAAACACATTGCACCCCATCAACATCTTATTAATTATCACTAGACAGAGATAACTGAGATAACCTTTCCTTCCTTCTGTCTTCCAGCACTAAGGAGGTGGTGTAGAAAGGAGGCTATTTATACATGCAGTAGAAAAGTCTATTTTTTTGTTTACTTTGAAAAAGCCTAGTATTGACTTCCATTTATCTTCCAATAAATCCTTGTCCAATGCAGCTCAGAATATAATCTTTTCCAAGGGCAGGTGCTCCTTAATGAGAGCTGAAATTTCCATGGCTTTTACTCCATTCATTAAAAGGGAAAGAGAAGGAGAGAAAAAAAGAAGAGAGTTAGAAAATGGCATGAAAGCATATTATCAGTAAATTGTTTCCACTGTGTTTGTGACTCTTCTTAATGTTTTATGAATATGCTAAAAAATTTGCTCAGGCATTTTTCCTTGGGCACTCTAGTTAATTACTTATTCAGAGAGCTTCTACTCTGTTCCTTGCAAAATGTGTTGTGCATTAATTCTGATTATGTACAAAAACCCACCTGCAAGGAAAAACTCTGAATCAGTAATGCTGATAAAATGAGCAGCTCTCCTGGGGCTTTACTGAGAAACAGGATACTGGACAGAATTAAAATCTTGTAGCTAAGGCTATTCATAATGTCATTAACATAAAGGCAATTAAATGAGTTTTTAACCTACAACCCTTTATTGTTATTAATGAACATTAGAAAAACACAGGAGATAAAATTGGTAATTATCTCTGCACCAAGCTATGCAATAATGTGTTTAAATATAAAAAGAAAACAAATGATTATTGTTAGTATTTTCAGTAGCAGAAGCCCCAAGGAGCAGCTCAGTCACATTTAATCACATGGTACTACACCAAGAGGGTTAATTAAACCAGGGCTTTACCTTCAGCGTGCTTGGTTATTCTGTTTAATATGGAATCAACAAACAGAAATGCCAACCTGCAAAATATTCCAGGCAGTGCCTTTACCATCAGGTGAGCCACCTTTACAAAAACCAAGAGGGCTTTCATTCCCTCCAGGACACAGAGCTGCAGTCCTCTAATGAAGTTTTTATTGTCACATGCTTTAAAAAAACAATTCTTGAAACAACTGTATAAATCCTGGTTCATAGCCCAAGCTCACCATTTTGTAAAAAAGGAATTTGGGGCTTCAAAAAAGATGAATATTTGACAGTAGATGATAGATATAGTTGCAGCACTACAATGCAGTGAAAGAGCTCCAGCTCCATTTTTTTATGCAAACTATTGTACCCTCTACTTAAGCAGTCATAAATTAGAATATCTTCTAAAGGGGAAATGCACTGAAGCTCAGTGAAACAGCCTGTATCTAGACTTGAATTTAATCATTTGATATGTTTTATGACTTAAATCTCCAGAATAACTTCAGCATCTCTCTGTTAAAATAGTTCTTTTAACATATTTAGAATATTTTGGGGGTTCAGAAATCTGTTTTCTAGGCAATAGGTAGCTAAAGAAATGACAGTTAATTTTATCTTCCTTGTCAGTAGATAAAGCTTTCCTAAGGAATGTGTCAATCCAGACAGGGCTTGAGAGGGAAGAGCTGAAGGCACTTGAAGACTGCACAGAATCCAGCCCTGGTTTCATGGAGCAGTGTGTGTTATTGCTGCAGGACCCCTCTGTCCAGGTGCCGCAAGGACCTGCCCTGTCCAGCATCCCTCTGCCCCCTGCATCCAGGGGGTGGGATCTGTGGAGAACCCTTGCCAGCAGCAGAGGGAGGATGCAGGAGTGAAGGGGAAACAAAAGAAAGAAAACTCAAGGGGTGCTTGGCTGATGTGCTGGACATAGGATAACTGAGTGCATTACTCCATGAGGGCTGCACATGTGGGTGCAAAAAAGGCCTGATAGCTACACAGCTACTTTTTCCCTAGAAGATATTCTTTCTGGGACTGCTGAAGAGGAGTGAGAAATTAAAATGATTTAGTCAAGAAGAAAAATTACCAAGGTGCTCCCTTGCTATATGGAAAACTTGACTAGTGAGACACCAGAGCAAAGAATTAAGAAAAATATCAAAAGGGTGAACAATTAGCACAGTTTACAACAGCAGATACCATTAGGTAAACCAGCTGCTTCTTTTAACAGAAATGCAGCAAGAAAGCAGATAACCTGGCAGCTCAGACATCCAAAAGAGCCTGCAAAACCTGCCTTCCACAGGGAGTGATGGCAAAGCTCAGAGCTGGCTCTCACAAGAAGCAGAATCACATACCAGGCTTAGACAGGACTCGAGCCTAAGGAAAAAGCCAGATGCACTGAGAAGATAGGAGCAGAGAGAGAGACAGAGGAGGAAGCATCAGAAGTAGTGTTTTGAAATAAAAAAATCAGATGGGACCTATCAAGGGTTGATCACTGGAAGGGTGCAGAGCACCAAGCTGGAGGGGAAAAGCTGCTTTATGGAGCCAGACAACTGGAAGGGGGCAGACACACCCACAGGTACTTTTGACCTTACTGCTAAGCTGCTCCCAAGCCCTTTTTAAACACACACAGCCTTCTCCACCACCGCCTGCATTGACAACAATGTATGGGATCACTGGCACCAACACACTGTGCTGTTAAACAGCAAGCCATAGGCAAAGGTGGTATTATAACCAGCAACTGCTTCAGACAACTTTACAGCTCTAAATGCCTGAAAGGTTTTCCCCAACAACTACAGATTTCTCTTCCTCCTTATGTGGAAGCTGACTTCACTTGCATGTGTAAGCCTGCTATTCACTGGTGCAATAAGCAAAGGCCCAGGCTGTTCGAGTGCTGTGGAGATGCAGAAATGATGTGCATACCAACCAGCTCCTCCAAGTCAAATAAGCATAGCTGGTGTAGTTTATTTTGAACTGGGAGATGTTGTAGGAAGCCAGTAAGCTAGGTGAGCTGTGTTAGAGGTGAGATGGCCTCCAGTACTTTGTATGAGAGGATGCAGCCTTGGCAGTGATGTGCAGTGGCACAGGGGACAAGCACGGTGTCAGTTCTGTCCCCAAGACAGCGCCTGGGCAATGCTGCAAACACACAGCTCTGTCTTACACACCCCATCCCTTGGCAGCCTGTGAGTGTACAACAAAGGGCCACCATGCTGGAGCTCTTCACTCTCTATCCAGGAAGTTGGTTTTGAGTGCTCTCTGCTCTTATGTTCACATTGCATTTTTCTGTGAAAAACAGACACACAGCTAAGCAGAAGCACGCACTGTTTGTTGCTTTGGGGCATCCTTTTCTAGTATTTTAATTACAGATCACCAGTTCATTACTTGCTTCTAAACTTTACCCTCTTCCCTTCATCAAGACAAGAATCCCAGGCATTTTTCCACACCCAGATCAAGCCAATGCTCATTTTCACTGAAAGCTGCCTGAGACAGGGCCACACTGTGCTGTCCTGCTCCAGCCCCATGGGTCTCTGCACTCTGGGGCTGGGAGGGAGCAGCACGCATGTGTGGCACATGGCAGATCAGCAGAGCTACCACCCTTCACCTGTACATTAAAGAAAACAACCCAAAACACAAATTAATTATGGTGAGGACAAGAACAAGATAATGCCCGTTTGAAGAGTAATTTCATTACACCTACCTTAGGGGAGTTTAAAATTGCTGCAACCACTTGCTGTTTTGGACATCTTCATCCAAGGCAGGCATACAGTGCAGCAGTGATCCAAAAATAGAGTGACACCCCAAGAAGGAAAGGAGCACTGAGAAGAGTTCCCAAGTTTCTGACATCAACAACACCCAGGCCAGTACAAGCATTCCTGCTCTGCTCAGATGAAACTCATAAACCTAGGAATAATCTGCTCACTCTGGGGATCAGCTCACTGAAGCCATCCACCAGGGCATCTGGTCACAGTTACCACAGTGAAGGGAGCACACAAGAGATCAGTCTATTCTAGCATAACAAATCCTATCTTCCTTATAAGCTAAGCCATGAAAGAACTACCAAGCCTTTATCTTATTTACAGTATTTTAGTGGATAAATGACACCCTTGCTACTTTTTTTGCCACCTATTAAGTGTTTACAGTGACAACAGCCTGTTGTCTGTCATTCAGAGGGCTGGCACCTGTCTGGATAATAGCATGACTCAATATTCCTGAAGTACTAGATTTCTGCAAGAGAGGAAAAATCAATAACTGTGACAAGTGCTATCCATTAGAGCCCAAGAGCAGGGAGCAAACGATTACACAATGTAATTTGTTTAGTGTAACAAGACTGTAAATGAAAACTCTATCAATTGATCTTTGGAGGATAAAACATCCTTTCAAAGGCGAGATCACCATGGACCAGATCTCCTTGACTTCCCAAGGCCAGAATGGTCAATACCAGCTGAAGCTCAGGGTTCCCCCATCCTGTCAGTTTATGGTCCCCATTGAGATCAATAGCTTCCACTACATACAGATCATGGCAACAGCAGCCATCAGCACCAGCTCCCCATTCCAGGGCAGAGCCAGAAATGTGTTTTTCTGTACGGCTCTGCTTTTTCCTCAATGGGTCTCCCGGAGCAAAGCCACACATGCATACAAAATACATCATATATACTGAGATCTCTATTTCAATATTTATAATATATGCTTATACTCAACATAACAGCATTTCTTAGCACTCCGTGAGTATGGACAGTGGGAGGTAAAGAAATTTGGCTGGTTTCAAGAGCACAGTCATCCTCTGCTCTCCAGCTCCCTTCCCACCCCCGGTCTCTTTCATTGTTTGGCTTTATGGCCTTGTGCCACTTGGGCTGATGCTTCACTTCTAAATGGCATTTCAGCTTTGGCCCCCCTCACCGCCCAGCACCCTCTCCCGGATTAGCTCTTGGGTGCCATATGGTACAAATGGCCTGCCACACACTCGCTCAGTCAGCGTTTAAAGACCTGCCAGAGCGCTGCCTCTGCTGGCAGCCTGCCTGGTGGCTCCGTGGGCTGCGAAGGGAGCGTGGCGCTGCCTGGAAATAATTGAGATGGGGCCGTGCCAGGTGGCAGGCAGAGCCCCGGGAGCAGCGCTGCCCTCGCCCGTGCGCTCCCCCAGGGCACGGTCGGACATTCCTGCACTCCAGCCCCTCTGCGCCGCCGGCCCAGCCGCTGCCCGTGCACACACACAGCGCTTGTCACCCCGGCTGGGCTCTGCTTCCTTCTGGGTAGGGGCCCGGAGAGCAGCACACAGGTGCATGGAGGGACTGCTGCCCAGACAGTGCCACGGGGAGCAGCCCCTGTGCCGGGGCACCCAGCTTTGCCAGGGGAGCTACCGACCGGGATGTGGAGGACAGGCAGGGCAGCAGGACCACTGGGAACTTGCTAAGGTTTCCTCACCTTGCCATACAGTTCTTCCCTAAAGCACGTACATTCCTCCTCTCACAGTGGCATGTGCGTGTCCTTAGCTGCTTGCAGGAGGGTTGATCAGTCCAAGAGCATCACCCTTAGAGACCTGGTCTGGAGAAACAGAAGAGAAATAAGTAGAATATTGGCCCCTGGTCTCAGGGCAGAAAAAAAATCACATGATAAACAGTCAGCTACAGCAGCAAACCTCCTCCAGTGTCCCTCCACTAACACAAACATTTTCCCCCCTCTTCTCCAACTCTCTTGCAGCCTGACCAAGCTTCTTGCTTTCCCTCATCCTACAGCAGATCCAACTCCACTTTCTCCTCAACCAGTCTGATCTGACTTTTGCTTAACCTTTTTTCCCTCCAAGAAAGGAGATTTTCCATCTTCTTGTTATACTAGAAGTAGATGCATTCAAATGTCTGGATCATCTCATATCAACCATCTTATTTTGGTTTTGATGCCTATTAGATCTGTATCAGATTTTATTTCCAGGTTTTGGCTGAGAGCTTCTCATGGGCCTCTCCAGCTGTAGGGCTCTTCCCTAGCAGTGGTCCCCCTCATCCAATATTCTGCTGCTAGTGCTGTGAAATTATTTTCCTTCAAAAAATGCAACAATCACGGAATAGTCTGAACTGGAAGGGACCCAGAAGGATCATCAAGTCCAACTCTTAAGTGATTGGCCCATGCCTAGTACCCACACCAGTGCAGGTGACCTACCATCCCACCCAGGAGCCATGCAGTGACCAGAGTACAGATGGGCCATGTGTCAGAAGCTGGTGGCAAGGCTCAGAGGAGGAGCACTTGGAGCACATTGGGTCCACCAAGGCCCCAGATCCAGCAACTCCCTATGTGGTGGAAACTGTGGACATGCCCAGTGGCACCTGGAAAAGGTCCTGCCATGGAAAACTGGAGATAGGCAAGAAATTTTGTTGGCTGAACCACTCACCTAAAATCCAGTCATCCATCTCCTTGGGGTCACTTGTGAAGTGAGGTGCCTCAAGCATCTGCAAACCACTAATAACAAAGAGTCAAGTGTCCAGCTTCACTTACAGCAGATGAGAAGGAGAAAACTTGCAACTCCTGTGTCACTTTCTATCCTAAGTAGATGAGCAGTTAAGGTGATGCTGCTCCTGAGAAGACATAATTTTGTGTTTGGAACTTATCAGCTCCAGATAACCTCCAATATAGATTCAAACTTGCAGGAGTCTTCATTCTTCCTAGACTGGACTTCAAAGCTGTAACATTACCTGTACATACTTGTGCGTTACTTAGCTCTTGTTAGACTAAGCTTTGCCCTTCAGTCACAGTGGGGAGTGGGTAGAAGAAAGGCAATATTAGAATAAAAAACAGCAAAACTATAAAAGGAAATGCAGGATGAAAACACCTTGACAATGACTGGTGGCTACATTGGTAATTCCTGTGCAGTGGTGAAGAAAGCAGCAATGCCACAGTTCTAATGTATTCTGGTGAAACATTTGTACAATGTGCCTACATAAAGCTTCAGATGAAACAGTCTCTTTATAAGCTTTTGATAGCTAGGAGATAAGTGGCTTTGCCATTACCTCTGTTTGTGAAATGAAAGCAATACTGAGTCTTGGTGTTCTTGGATGGAGGTGCTGATCATCGCAGTGACAGCCAAACTAGCATTGCTTGTTTGTTGTTTACCTTATGCTAAGGGGAAGGAGCTCCTTTGTTGTCACTGTATCCTGTGATGTGGTAAAACACAATCCATGCCCAATGTGCAAAGGAATTTCAAGCCAGCAATATTTATTATCCATGCACAGACAGCACATATTGCTGCTTTGCTGTCAGTGCTGCTTGCAGTGCTTTAGAGAAAATAAAAGGGCATTTGTATCTCGAGTGCCACACTCTGCTGTGACAACATGAGCGCTGCAAGGGCTGTTTGGTATTGTACCACAGACACAGGGTTGAGAAGGAAGGTTCCACCACAGTTGCCTGGAAAGACTCAAAGTGCATGAAAGAACCCCTTACAATTGTAACCTCCTGCTGTAAGGGATGTGCTCCCATGCCCAAATGCTGCCCTGGGCATTCCTACAGTCGGCAGCAAGGAGCTGCTGTTCCTGGGAAGCCTCGCTGCCTGCACAGGTGGCTAAGGTGCATTTGAGTGGAATTTGGCCAGTACATGAAGCTCACTAAGAAACATCCTGGTATTTCACATGCTGGACAACTTTTTAACTGGATAAAGGCTCCTAAGTGAACAGTATAGCCTGAAACAGTCTGAGGGGACTAAAACCTTTCACAAGCAATCAGCTCTACCTAGCAGGTTTCTAGGGTCAGTTATACATGGTGCAGCATAAGATCCTCTATTTTCCCGAAATAAGCAAAGAAAGAAAGTGCTGGACACAAGTGCTGGACCAAGCAGCTTTAAGAATCATACAGGTTCACTGCAGTTTCCCAGCTTTAATGTGATGACGTCTCCCAAATAGTTATGCTCTCACAAAGTTCAAAACACATGAAATTCCCCATCAAACTCAACAGCTGTTTTAAAACTGGTCCTGTATTCACAGTCAGAACTTGCAAAGAAAAGAAAAAAACAACCCACCTGATACATCTTCTTTCTTTAGCCTCTAATCTTGAGTCTGAGGAAGCTGTGACACGACCACACTGGAAAGAAGCCCCTGGCAAGGCTAGGGAAAGCACTTGTGTGTTAATAGTACATAATTTACCCTCACCACAACCTCTGTCAAAGCCACCTTCCCTGCATGTGGCTGGCCATGCCTGCTGCATGGGCAGTGTTGACACTGGAGGGTGGCTCCTGCTCTGCTCCCTAAAATCACACAACTCCAAGACCAAGGGACATTCAGGAGGAAAACACAGCACACTGCTAGCACTGCAGGGTTCCAAAGTCTCTGGAGCTCACCATCAAGTTTGTGGCATTTTTTCCCTGTGACATTAAGATGTTCTTCTCTTATAGTGGGGCTGAGTCCTGGCATGCACAAGTGACAGAAACGTCTCCAAAGCAGGCACTGCCCACCTTTCACTCTCAAGCCTGCAGTCCCTCCACTCCTGCTCTTGAGAGGCAGGTATGACTACAGTCACTCTTAAGCCCACACTCAGCAACCTGACTTCAATCCTTTTCAGAAGCTGTAGAACATCCTCTTGCAGATCCCTCAGCTGACAGGCTTCTAGAGAAGGGCAGTTGGACTGGAGCTGTCTCCTCCCACAGAGCAGTCATCACAGCTTCAAACACCTGAAAGGTGAAAAGAAAAGGAGCTCACATTTAAGAAGACAAAGTCGCTTCAGCTACTACTAATTTATTGATTCCTAAATCAATAAACTCAACTAAATAAATTGGGACTTACTGAATCAAAGCAGAACATGACACTCTGAAGCAAAGTAAGAGCTGCTTTCCATGTTACAGCCAGTGCAGGAGCTGCCAACAGCCACACACCTTCCTGACTTGTGCTGTCTTAAGAACAAAAGCACTATTTTCCCTCATTTGCATGTCCATCTTTGTTAATTGGTGAATAGCACAACCAGTTCTCCCGATAAAGCAGATTTTTCCTGCTCAGTTTGATTCCAGCCACAGGGTGCTAGAGAACAACAGCTATTTGTATTGCAACTATCTTTTAGGCTGCTTCCTTCTCACAGTATATTCCACAGAGCTGTTCTTTGCAGTCAAAACCACAGACAAACACGGATTACAATGAAAATATTTGAATGGGCTTTGATGAGGCTGTGGAACTAGAAAACACCACTGTAACAGCTGGGATCCCTGCTCTGAAAGGACACACTGTTAACTGAAGTAAATATGTTGCTGTAAATTTCTGACTTAATTGACAGAACATTTTATAGTGTGAACTTCAAAATCTCATTAGGAATGAATCAGAACATGGCTATGTGCCTGTAACATTTTCAATGCCAACATATAGTCAGGCCTACTTGGAGTTGGTATCATTTCTTGATCAAGCAGCTGAGAGATTCCAATGTAACTCAGTGCAATCAATTATAATGCTTCATGCCAATATGTAAAACTAAATTGGATTAAAAGAAATACCATCATGAAATTGTGGTCTGACAGACAAATCCCAGCATTTTTAGTGGCTATTAGTTCACAGCCATCCCTGACACGCCTAAGCTAAAGAAATAAAGGCATTTTCCTGCTAACATTGAGATGTGAGGTGCCTGTGAGGCTAGCCAGGCTGCACAGGAGGATCTCTGTGACTGAAGGGCTCTGTCAGTAACTCCTCCTGGCCACAAGGTCACTACCTTTTGGCACTTGACTACATTACCCGTCATACTCATTCTTATTACAGAGGTGCAACTTAATTCTCATCAACTTCACTGATAATATTACAAAACTAAGTATAATTAAAAGATCTTCCAGACATCTAATGGCTGTCTGTTCCTGCTCAGTGTGTGGCCACACGCTGCTGACAGAGCAGCACCCATAAATCTCCCAGCCAAGGCAGGTGGCTCACCCCACACAAGAAGGTACAGCCACTGCTGACTGCCCAAGCTCCCAGCTCGGCTCCCTGCCCTGGCAAGGGCAGGCTGGGCTGTCAAGATGCACAGCATGGCAGCCTCCTGGGGAGCGTGCTTCCACCTCACACCAGCCTGCTCTCCTCAGGAAAGGGTGGTCTCCTGATCCAGGAGAAACGTGGAAAGCTGGAGTTGGGCGGGGCTACCTTTACAACAGCCGATTAACCAGGAACGCCTAACACGAGTGCCCTCCTCTGAAAGTTAGCTACCAGCAGTGTCAACGAGGTGATTGATGAGGGTGAATCTTTTGTGAGAGATTTAGGAGGTAAAAAATTCCATCCTATATGGCTGGTTCCCTCTTTCAGTGAAAGAGCTGTCTTAAGAAATTACTGAATTATTTGACACAAACTCAAATGGTCCACCACTCTTTCAGGCCCCTGCTTAACTAATTTATTGCATTTGGAGAATTGGCCTTTTGATGCTTCGGAGACCTGTGAGCTGGCACAGTCTCCCTGATGCAGTATCCCAAGAAAGCAGGGCTGAGGGCAGCAGCAGCAGCAGACCAGATATCCCTGCTTTCCTCCTGCCAGGCTGGAGCTGCACAGGTCACACAACCTAGCTGGATCTCAAAGTGACCCCCAAAAGCCAAGGATGAAAAAATACCAGTTCACATCACCAGGTTTATTCATTCACTCTTTCCTTCTGAGTTAAAGGGATGCCTGGGAGCTGAGGCAATCCTGTAATATCTGCTTAGCCCACAAGTACACAAATGAAAATATCTGACAGACTGCTAATGAGCTGATGTTGGAATAACTGGGTAGTGTGTTATCATTTGGCCATTCACAGTTTCCTCACAGGCCATCTGCGAGCCAGTCAGCCACAGCCCTCCTCCATTTACACCTTCTGCCAATACTGGCCTTTGGGAAAGGCCCTTAGCAGTTGAAGTTTGTATCAAACATCTTGTCATCTTCCCCACCCTGTTACTGGCCCCTCTGTGCTACTATAAAAAGGTCTGCTTAACAGAAGGCTGGAGCTGTAGCTGTTTTGTACACACTTCTGTACCTGAGCCCCACGTGTGTGCTCCAGCCTAGCTTAGCTCACATACCACCCCAGAAACTCAGAGTGCCCTGGCAGCTCACGGCTTTCCTTCTGAGCAAAACCCACCAAACTAAATCCTAACGCATTTGGGCTACTTTCTGAAAGACTTCCTGGTATTAGACAAAGTTTATACACACATACACTTTTGTTTTGAGGTCAAAATAGAGAGAACCACAAGATAATGAGTTTGGGCTATTGGAAAGGAGGTGTCCTGCCTGCAGGCAGTGCAGGTGCCAAAGGACTGAGACTGCAGGGGGACAGATGCACACTGAGACAAGTGCTCTGTGCTCCCACTGACTCTGCTCAAGTTCCAGACCCCATGGAGAGCTGCTGCTGGCTTTGGTGGAGCCAGGCAGCACATGGGGAATTGTGCAGGGCAGAACTTCTGCAGAGGCGCCTGTGCCACTGCAACTGTGGCTGTCTCATGCACATCCATCAGCTGGGAGGCAAAACTCTGTGAGTAAGTGGGCCCAGTGCCTCCAATGGCTACAACTTAAAAATTCCCAGTGCATAAGATCTGCATTGACTGTGGTTTGCATGCAGGCACTCCAGTCCTCAGGGTTGCAATTCTGTCCACCTAAATAAGGTGAAAAAAGGAAAGTAAACAGATTAAGAGGAGATTGAGTGCACATGTTATATGGCAGTACTGTATGGTGGCAACTTGTTTGGCTTCTTTGACTAATGACTTTCCTCACACCATCACTCACACTCGGCAAACAAAGCACAAAAACAAGAGATCAAGCCCTGATGAAAACATTCCCTTTTTTCCTTCAGCTTAGAAAACTTGGTCATAGTGATGGAAGGTGCTCCCAGGCAGCCCAAATTTGCATAAGAGGCAGAGAAGTGCAGACATCCCTGACCTTGTTTGGCAGTATTACGAAAGGTTGTATTTTCAGATGGATGATCTGATCTCAAAATATCCTCTAGAGTAATGAGCACAAACAAGCCTTTCATCTGTCTGTCTCAGCCATGTGTCTATTTCCTTTCTCTGGTTTTTAATGCAGGGAACAGCCTCATGATGGTTGCAGAAAGCAGAAGGAAGCTGAGCATGTAGCACCTCAGCACCAATGGGTTACCAGCATCGCTGGACCAAAACCACAAACCAAAGTGCTCTGCTCAGCCACAAGGTGCAGCGAGGACCACTGCCAGCTCTTCTGTGCACCTCCAACTGTCTGCCTGGTCCATGGGGGTCAGGCATAGCCCTGATGGGAGAGGAGAGTCTGTAACATTGCTCTGACCTGGCAATATGCAGGCTGTGGCCAGCAAAGGTCAGCGAGGGAGATGAGAGGGTAAATTCTCTGACATCACAAAGGGCCCCTTAGAGAAGCAGAGCAGGGTTTGTTGCTCTAGCTTGCCCAGTGGCTCAGTACAACACAGCACGGCCGTGGCAGGGGCAGAGCTGCCAGCACCGTGCTGTGCACGTAGCACAGCGGATGGCTGGTGGCACTGCTGGTGGCACTGCTGGTGGCACTGCTGGTGGCCAGCACTGTCCTGCCAGCAGCCAGGCTCTGCTGGGTAGCACCAGTGCTGCTGCTGAGGCAAAAGCAGCCGGTCACAGTGGGCTGGGACAGGCTGAGGCCCCCAGGAGGAGTTTCCATGCACCCTACACACACACCCCCCTGCTGGGGTAAGGTGTGCCACCCTGGAGATGGCACAGCCCCTGCTCCATACCTCGACACCCCCAAGCCAAGACACCTCACCAGCTGTTCAGAGCTGGTGCCCTCAACACAGCCAAGAGAAGGGGCTTGGCAAGCAGCTGGGCAGGCAGACCAGTGAGCAGGTGACCCACAGAACCTCCTGCAAATATTTTGTGTCCTCAGCACTCAACAGGGAAACCTCAAAAAGCACAAAACATTCATTCCTTATAAGAACATTGCAATGTTCACTTTCCTTGTGATAAATAGATTATAGGATTTTTTCCTGTCTTATTTTCTCCCCCCATTCTCAAATCACAAGTCACCAAGACTCCATTTGAATATTGCAGTTTTCATGTTGTGAATCTTGGGTTAAACAATTCTTTCTCAAATAAATACTCCTTTTTCAGTTTCTACTGATGCTTTTGTTGTTCACAGTAATCAAGTTCCCAGTTGGCTAACCTCTCACCTAACACAACGTCTTCATCTTTCATTCGAACAAAATTTATCATCCATAAGCAAAGACAGAAATGTGTGAATGTCTAAAGCTTATGTAAATTAAGAGGCTCTGCACACTGGTCCTAAAAATAGTAGATAATAACAAGCATTTCTTCAGCATACTATAATTATGGGCCTGCTGTCATATCTTGCACTGTCTATAAGGTCACAGTTGTATCATACAAAATTTACAGTATATTATCAGTTAAAAACACAATAATTAGCAAGCCCACGTGTTCCAGCTTCAGCACCAGTGACGAATGTTCACAAAAAGGAGGGGGGGAAAAAGAAAAGAAAAGAAAGGCATGTTGTTTACTTTATATGGACAATACACACTTAAATTTAATCATCAATGTCTGCTATCCAGCAGGCAATATCCTTTCACTATTATAACACTATTTGCCAAGATCAGACTATACCCTTGGGGTGAATTTGTCCTTAATGAGGGGACAAGGAGCCAAATCTCTCACTATCATACCACTGGCATACACTTAGACATATCTCTTTAAACTTTATAATTCTGCATGACTTATTCTAAGATAATGTCTGGGTGAACATCTCAGGCATTATTTTGAGTATTATAATAAACCTTTAAACTTAACATTCCAATTTTTCAGCTCACAAATTATGTGTATTGAGAGAATCTCTCCCATAATGTATTTTTTTTTACTTTCCTGAACAATGGAATTTGAAGAAAGATGAGGGAGATTGCACCCAGACCACAAGTGACACAGCTTCTAGCAAAAGCCCTCAAGAGGTTACTCAGCTTCCACATTGTCCCATCCAGCCACTTTAGATTTCCCTGGCTGTAGCAGCCAAGCAGCACGTGTGGCTGTTCCACCCTCACTAGCCACCATATCACCTGTGGTCATTCACAAAACATATCACCTAAAAAAAATCCTATCAAGAGATCAGAACCAGTGGCCTTTACATCTTGACAACCAGAAAAAAAACTTGGAAAAATACTATAATTTTATCAGTGAAACAAAGAAGAGGACAGAAAGCTCTCTGTTGGAAATGAGTAAATAAAGCATTTTCAGACTCTGTATCTTTTGACTGCTTTTAAGTACCATTAAATGCAAAACACCAAAATGTTTCATTTCAACCTTTTCAGCAAACAGACAAGATCTGGGAAATTCACAATCAGGAACTGAGCAAAACATTATCCAGTGCAATCAAGAATTTTGCTACGGATGGAAGAATTTGCTAATTCCACTCACATCCTTTGCCCTGAACCCCTCTGCAGCCACTGTGGCAAGGATTACAAGTGCTGTGGGGAGCCAGCAGCTGCCAGGAGAGCCAGAGGAGACCGAGCTCCAGCAGGCACCAACGCCGTCTTTCATGTCGTGCCAGCGAACCCACGGCTCAGCTTGTAACAACACTGCCTCTGATTTCTGGGCCTGCCCTAAATTGCCTTTCTGCTGCCATATGTCACTCTCCCCGGGTCGTGCTCTGACGGGCTGAGCTGAACTGGAGCTGGCAGCCAGGTGGGCGGCAGAGCCCAGCAGCGGCACGGGGTGGGAGAGGATCCCTGCAGAGCCCCTGGGTGCCAGCTGACAGGGCACTCACACCCCAGATAGGACAAACCACTTTCAGACCACGGCAGGAGGAGCGTGGTCACTGGGACCTCGACCTGGCAGGAGGCTGAAGGAAAAAAAAGGAGTTGCAACTGAGTGTTTTGTAGGTCTTGCCAGCGAGATTGGTGGTGAAGTCAGCACCCAACAGCCCACAGAGCTGGGACGTGATGTACAACAGCCAGGCAGCATCATATCATCAGTACTGAAAAAGCACACACCCTGCACAGGCTTTGGGCTGGCACTGGGGCTCAGAGCAGGTCATGCATAGGAACCTCGCCCAAAACTGGCCTAAGCCTCAACAATAGCCTTCACACAGAAAACACTTTATTAAAACGCAAAATAGACTGGACAGGAAAATGCACATTCTTAAGATGCTTCAAGAACTTCTTCAGTTGCTTATGTCCCATGTGAGAAATTATTTAAAGGACAAATCCATCTGTGCAGCTCTTGGTGCTTCAGATGGTACAGCCTGCATGCAGAACCCAGTCTGAGCAGACAGAGCACCTCCCTGCACCTCTCCATCATCCAGCCCTGCCACAAATGCCTGCTCAGGAAGTGCCAGGCTCTGCAAGCAAAGGCACAGCACCACCAGTGCCTTCTGGGACCCCAGCAGCACCAGGGAGAGTCTGCTGTGGTGCATATGGACATATGGATCTGGAGGCTTACACAAGTCCTGGCCATGTGGATTTGCACAGCTGATGCCACAAGCAGTTCCCACCACATGCAATAGGCTGCAGCACCAGCACTCCAAGCCTTATTAGTGTTGCAGTATATGGTCCACACTCACCCCAAACATGAGCTCTCCCTGCTCCTTCCATGTGACAGGAGTGCATGATCAGAGAGGTACAGATCATGCGATTCAAAGGTATGGGTGGTCCTCCAGGCTCTGCCCACCTTCATTCTCCAGCCTTCATGTTTCCTGGGACTATTCCTGCTGAGATGGGAAGGCTTTGCCAGATGTGGTCCCAAACAGACTCCCCAGAAGAGTTTTTTGGCAGCTTGCTGACAAAGGCAGTTGTGAAATAGCTGCATCAGTCTGAGAGTTAGTGATTGCTAATACAAGGAGGGGAAGTGAGCCATCCAAAAGAGCAGTAAAAAGATGAACAAAAGTATAGTGAGCTTCACTGGCAGTTTCATAACTGGAGAGCAGCCTCAGCCCCCTTAACATGAGGTAGATTTGTGCCATTCTGCTCCATGAGAGGACATGCAGCATGACCAGAGGAACAGGCATGGGCAGGGATCCCCAAGCACAGAGCTGGTGGGAATCGTGTCCACCTCCTCATAGGGGTGAGTCTGCTACAGTAGCATGGCTTCACCAGAGAACCACACACAAGTTTGGGAGATCAGTCTGTTCATTTTAGGTATTTTGGAATAGGAGATTTTATTTTTTTGGTATGAAGCTGCAAGTTCAGTGTGGAAATATGAAACAATACCCTCAGTAGGTCTTTAGCATTATCACACAAACACTTTAGCCTGCCTAATTTCACATGAAAAAGAAAGCCTGTGCAGTTAAGCAGAAGGCACTGTTCAGTACATTGTGGGTTTTAAGGCCAAACTTTGACGAGACAATGCCAGATACTGTAAAACCCCTGGCAGCAACTTTGCCATGTCCTCCAGCCCAGATTCCCTTTTCCTCTGTTGGGATCATTCAACACTGTCTCAGCCCAGGTGAGTACCAGACTGAAAGGCATTACCTGGCATCAGGACAGGGTATCCAAGGGGTGCTGCTTTAGAAGCAAGAACCATGCAAGCTCAACACTGGAGGAGAGTCAAATGAGCATGCTGTACCTGTGTCAGCTGCTGGCTGGAGATCCCTCCCTGACACCCTTCCCCAGAGGACTGCATGGATAAACACCCTCTGTTTGAACAAGACCAATGACAGCAAAATGGCTTGCTTGTCTCTAAAAAGACTCTAATAATGTGCATCAAGGGAGAGACCCATGGTCTGACAGACTTCTTTTTCCCCCAGAGTGAAACATAAAAACACATTTCAGTAGCAAGGAGGACACAGTTTGAAGTGCATCCCTAGTTAATTACATCCAAAAGAGTAATAATAAAATAAACTATTAAATTTTAGAACTCCCTCCTTAAAGTATTAAGCATCTTGTTACTGTGGTGCAGTTAAACAACACACTGAACAATGCGTTGACTTACTTTATAGGAAGATAACAGGGGTCATAATGAAATAAGGTATTCTACACAAAACTTATTCTACACAGTCCTCTATTATTCAACAAAAACCACAACACATTCTTTAGCTTTAGCACAGTATTTGTTTGAAAATCTGACATTTACAGCCAGTGTTTGTGTGTGAATAGACAGCACTGCTGATCAGCAGCTGCTCAGGAAGGTTCTGCGTACCATGGGAGAGAAGGGAACTCGCTGCTTTTAAGAACAGAGGTTCCATTCCTGGCACAAATACTGAGGCTAGTTTGAAAACTCCAGTGGCTGACAAGAAACTGGATTATGGACTTTGCTGTAGCCCAGAGCCATGGAGAGAAACTGCTTTGATGCAGCCCTGGTAAACAGCAAAGGCCAAGTGGGAAGGTTGTCATGAAAAAATGAAGGAGGAAAGAAGAACTGAGTTTATTACTAAGGAATTTTCTGCTCTTATTACTTAGCCAATTAAGGTACTTACTTAACATTTGAAACTAACAAAACATTTAGTTTGAACACAGGGAATTTTAAAGTGTTCCTTTCTCACCTACCAATCCAGTGCAGCACAGATGCCGGGCACCCAGGGTGATGCCACATCCTAGCGCTGGGAGCCAGAGGCTCGGCAGGAGCCCCGGCAGGAGCGGAGGGGGCTCGGCAGCACGGTGCCCGCAGGCAGAGCTCTGCCCTGGGCCGGGGCTGCAGGGCCGGGGCTGCAGGGCCGGCACAGCCCCCGCACCGCCCGGGCTGCTGGGGAGCAGCCGCCCGTCCCTGTCACGACCCGGGGGCTCTGCTCTGACACCGGCCACCAGCTCCGCCCCAACACTCACTCCTTTCCGCGGGATCAACATTTCTCACCCCATTTCTCCTGCCACGTGTTTTTGCTTTCTCTACTACATACTCTTGTTCCTCCAAAACCGAAGAGAAATGAAGCAAACGGCAGCAAACTGAAAGCAGATAGCAGAGATGTCTGAATTTGAAAACCAGCAGCCTTTTCCACTCCTTTTTACTTTCCACACTCCCAGTACAGCACCATTCCCCTGTCACAACCAACCTGCTCCAGACCACACCAAGCACAGAGCCCAAACAGTCTTGCAGACCATGCACTGAAGTCACCCAGGGAGTTTTTGAAAGCAGGCACTGGTGAAACAGAGCTGTGATTTCTGGCCCAAATGGGTCAGAGTGCCCATGCTAGTGCCCATTTCTCTCCAATGAGGGGAGTTTGGAAAGGAGGATTGCATGCAGCTGTGCACAGTCAGGTGAGCTGAATCCCATCCTTTACCTAGGACTTACCTGGACAGGTCTGTGCACATCCAGCAACTCTGCTATGGTATCCAAGAGCAGCAGTTGTTCATCCATGCCTGCAGAAGACAAGGGGTGTCAGGCTGGAGGACAGTGAATCTTATCTCTGTCATTCAAGACGCAGAACAGACTCTGACATGTTCAGAGCTTCCAGGCACTCAAGACAATCACCTCACCTTCCTACTAGAGAAGCACACAGCACTGCAGGTGCAGAGTGGTCAGCCCAAACAGGGCATCAGCAGCTGTGTGGCTTCTCTGGACATCGCCTCCCTTCCCTGCACAGTGTGTTGAACTGGACCTCCTCAAAGCATTGAAGCCTGGGCAACAGACAGGGTTGTGTTCAAAAGGACAAGTGAGTCAGATGACAGTATCAGCAACCAGATTCAAACCTGCTGTGCTGGAACCCCTGAATGTCTTATGATACAAAAAAATATAAATGTGATTGAAGACTGACTGGTCTTCAAGGGCACAAGAGGGGTTAAATTGCTGTCAGTAAAATGGGCTTGGGGCCTCACACCACTGCTCCACAGCCCCAACAAAAGGCTTGGAGTCTGTCCTCTCTCTGGGCTCTGGCCCACCTCCATGCTAACAGGGTGCAGCCAAGCCAGGAGACAGCAGCCCTTTGCCTCCCTGGGGTACAGGGGACATATACCCCAAATCGTTTCCCTCGCCTGGGTGCTGCAGTTGCAACAATTCTCTTGTATCCATGACTCTGAAACTGTTAACCAGGCTTTCTCCATCTTAGGAAGTGCAAGTTATTTCGAACAGTAGGGCCCAAGCCCCAAGCAGCTCCTGAAAGCCCAAAGTCACCAAGCTGCTATTAAAAATATCCAGAGAGGCACTTATGGACTGTATGACCCAGCAGGTCTTTCGCATCGAGAAAACAGAAATATTTTCTGTAGTTTAACAAGTTATTGAAAGGTCAATCCAAAAAGTATCTCGTAATAGAAGTATTCAGACATTTCTATTTCATCTCCTCTGTTCAAGTCAGCGTAGCTCAGCTCATGGAGACTTACCTCAGGCTACAGCTCACCCTACAAGCACTCATTCCTGGCTCACTCTTGTTAGTTATGTACCACACTGTGCAACATCAGCCGAGGTATTTTAGAAATACAAGTTTAAAAAAGCGTCTGGTCTTCTTTAGATGCTGGCAGGGAGAGTGCCTCCCACCCCTCCCAGCACTCAAGCAATAGATGAAGAACTCTCCATCAGCTGTGCTTTGCAGCTGAAATGAACAGACCATCCACAGGGGAGGGGAAATCATCTTTGTAGCTTAACACCATGCAGAGACAAGAGGCTGTACCTTCTAAAATGCACTTGCTCCACATGCCCAGCAGGGCCCCATCCCCAAACACTAACAAAGCTGGAGGGGGTAACGCTATCATTTCAGTGTAGGCATCTTCCAGTCACAGCATCTTTCCACCAAATCTGCCACCAGTATTACACTCTAGTTCATGCAAGGATGTAACATTTACCTGTGGAAAAAAAGGCAAAACAGGACTCTCCCAACACAGATCTAGCAATAGCAGCCTGTAGGAACTCCACAACAGTGAAGGGACAAGATTTCTTGCTCACTCTTTGTCCCACTCACATTTCTTCTCCCCTGCCCTACAGTCCTTCTGGTTTTGAAGATGCTGGCACCTGAATGCAATTGTAGTTGATTACCTAAGCAAGATGAACAGTGCCTGATACCACACCAGAACAGGCTCATGACCTCTGAAGAGTTACAAACACACAGACCACCAGTGAAATCCTGATCCCTTCACTAAATAATACAGATTTCCTTTAAATTGGCTGTTTGTTTGGTTGGTTTTTTCTTTCATCCTGTTTTCTCCCTTGAAATAAGGCACAGTATTCTGCATTTTGGATGCTGTCCACAGCAGAGGATATGGTGGCCTTTCCAAACACCAGCACACTCTGGATTTTACAAATATTCCCACACCAAGGGAAGAAGCTATGGGGAAAACACCACAATCAGCAAAATCCTGGCAGAAGCCAGTAAAAATACAATAACTGGCTCCCAGGGGTGTCGAGCCAAGGCCCCAACACCCCACAGGAGGAGGGGATGCCTCTCCCAGCACAGCCACAGGAATGAGCCCAGCTGGGAGTCCCAGAGACCCCCAAGAGGCCGATGGGGGCGAGCGCCGCTGCGGGGCTGGGCCAGCGCTCCCCAGCAGAATGAACCTCGTGGTGTCTGACTCCTCTCCAAGTCGGTGTTTGTTGGGAAACATCAAAGCCAGTGGAATAGTAGGTGTCCCAAAATGTCTTAATTCAGAGAATTAGTGTTAACCGAGTCTGATTAGCTCCATTTATCTCTAATTAATTACCTTTACCTAATTAGACACCCTGTTTCCAGTAGACATGGAGTCAAGTAGACTAGATTATTAGTGTAGTCATTGTGCCTTTACAAAATCCTGAAATTAATGAAACGTGCAAAAGAATCCACAGCTTTAATTGCACAGGTGTTGCCTTATGGCAAAGCTTTATCATCTGATTACACCAAGGGATTATTAGTGACTTTTTATATAGAGGATGAGCCTGTGAAATGTACCTTAGCAACAGCTCATTAGTTTAGGGTTGTTACTGTATTATTTATTACATTCAGCCTTCCCCATTATCTAGATTGATTCATGGACCTATATTTTCCTCCCCTCTGTGCAGGAAATAAATAAATAAGTGAAGGCTGGCTATTTCTGTCCAGCTGCAATATGAGGGGAAAGCAGAACGTATTCTCCAGCTACCAATATTCACCCTTTAATATAAAGCTTTAAAGTTGATTTAAATAAAACTCCTTTTTTTCCCCCTCTCTCAGAAAAGTAATCAATTCAAGCTTCTGTCAAACTGGAATGCTTCCTACATGCCATCCAAGCAGTTTGGGCCATCTTAAATCTTTTCAGATAAATAAAAGTACATTACTGGGTTGAAGAATTGAGTACAATATATTTAATCCAAAATACTTTTTTCTGCTATTACTCATACTTTATGAAATCTATCAGAAATATTTTATTTTGATATTTCTCTTAACTGTTTGGTTGTAGGCTACCTCTTCAGGTTTGGAGGAGTTTGCCAGGTAGAAAAATTGTCTGAATAATACAATCAAGAGAAATAAAGCACAGCTGAAGCCTCTGCATTAAGAATCACTTTCCCCAAAGAGAAGTTACTTGCTGTCAAGGTTGAGAAGGCTTGACTTACCTTTCTATGTCTTCCCCAGCAACACCCCACTGGATTTGCTAAATATCACCAGTACAACAACTCTGGCACTGCCCCAAGGAGAGGAAGCTTCACTGATCGACCAGCAATCCAGTAAACAAAAGCAGCCAGTAAACAAAACTATGAGGTATTATTTTCTAAAATCATCCAGAACACCAAATTCATTGAATACTATGTAAAACCTTACTGTTCACTTATGACTCAATATGAAATAAAAATGGGGAAAATTTGGGAACAATTATTATGTAGGGTATGACAACTGATTTGAGCAGCAATAATGACTATTTACTTACAAGCATGGCTATAAAACTTCCTACGTCTGCATTACAAAAAAAAAAAAAAAAACTTAACCTCAAAACCATGGCACTAACAGACAGCAATTTTGTACTGTGTTCACATGGCACACATGCAAATCATGCCATCCTGCAATAAACCACTTGTGATGGCTTGTGGCTGCTCTGCCAAATAGGGATTATTTGTATGGACATAAACTGTATAAAATAAATATGATATTCACCTGCCTCATGTCATTTTAGGATTGTTGCTCTTCCAAGACCTTCCCTTGAAAAAATTAGTCACATAAAGGGCCAAACCCCCTCCCCTTGCTATGAGATCCTCATATGGGACCTCCAAGCCCACCACATTCCACAGGAGCAAAGCAGCTATAGGACCTCTGGTCCACCAAAGGTGGGACAGTGGCAAAGTATGAGCCACCCCTCCAAACTGATGCCCAACAAAACACATGTGTTCACTTTATCAATCTGAAGCTCCTCTTTAGAGTTGTGTCCCAACAGAGCCCACCCCTTGATGGCATTGAAGGGATTCCATTCCCTTCTGCATCCCTGGTGCCCCCAAAAGGATATAAATGATCTCCCACCCTTGATCCCTAGGGATAGCAATCCAGCTGCCATCCTCTGAGCAGGCAGCACTGGACCTTAAAATATACATACATCCACTTCTTCATCCACTGTGAAATCCCATGGATCAGTACCTACTGGAGAACAGGGCTGCTCCTTTTCCTTAAAACTCCGGCAGCATGGATAATGAGGGTGGCAGGGACAGGCAGCAAGCTATCCAAGAGCTGGCAGGTAGGAAAGCACAAGCAGGAAAGAACTGGAGACAATATCACTGACTAAGTTCCATTAAACAGTGCTGAAGGAATATTGGGAGCCCCAGATCCTCTACACATTCTCTCCGAGCCATAGATGCTCACTGGGCTAAAGCCCAGCCTCTGCTGTGCACATGTACCCCAGAAATATTCACTGGCTGTGGAAAAAATTAAAATCAGTTTTGAGGTGTTTGTATGGACTTTCAAGTAGGATCCCCACTTGCATTTTTATTTTGATTTGTGTTCTTACCAAGCCTTTCCTCCATGCTCCCTGTTCACTGCCCATCAAATGCAGATTGATGGTTGCTGTCTGTGCCTTTGGAGCAGCCAGAGAGCCGTGCCCAGGATGTGCCAGTGATGCTGGGAAAACATCTTCATTCAGAGCTTCAGAAAGATCTCACACCAGTTTCAAGCACATCTGTGCAGAAAACTGTGCTAAGCACTTTTTTAGGAACTAGCCTGAAATATATGGAAGAAATTCCCATGGGACTGATGGTTCACAGCCTCTCTCTCCAGTTCCAACTCAAAGAATTCTGACCTCACTGTCAGTAATGAAAACAATCACACTGTAGATAAGAATTAAAGATATTTATTATTTATTTGAAGAGCATAAACAATTTTTCCAGTGGAAGGGAGAAAATTACATGAGAAATGTGCTGGTCACATCACTTATTAGGAGGCTGCCTAACAAATTTTTGGAGGAGCAGGACTGTGCCTTGTGAGGAAAGGGAGCACCAGAAGCACCTCATGAGCACACGTGCCCATGTCCCTGCAAAAACCATTCTAGAAGGCAAAGAAGCAGCTAAGGGCAGACCCCAAAACAACCACTGATGCTTTTTGCCTCTGTGGTCGTTTATAAGCCTTGAGTGCTTCCCAAAGGCAGGTATCACATCCCACCCACCAGCTGAGAAAGCGGAGCAGGGAGGGAAGGCCACTTACTGAAACCACCAGGACCTGTACGAGCCAGCTCTTCATCCTCCAGCTTGCATCCTCTTCCACCCAACACACGCCTGTCCTCCCCAGGGGGTGCCATGTCGAGAGGGCCTTGCTCTGCTGCTTTCCCCTTTGTCCCGCGGGGCAGCCCTGGCCCGGCGCTGCTCCCCCTGCTGCTGGCACCACCCCTGCGGGGCTGGCTGGCACCAGCTGCGGCAGCCAGCTCGGACAGGCTGCCTCCATTATCCCAGTGCCAGCTATTCCGAGGAGCCAGACACCGGGCTGGCAGGTCTAATGGCAGCCTGCATCTGAAGTCGGATAATGCTGCCTCCTGCTCAGGGGATGGACAGAAGGCCTAGGTGGACATGAAAATTGATATACAGGCACCAACTAAGTAAAGATTGCTAGGTCAACAAGAACAGATGGGG